>JAPMUY010011014.1:0-13264 GCA_026901105.3 Galaxias olidus | reverse complement strand
TACACAAGTTGAATAGCTTGTCAACATATCTGATGTGTGTGTGTGTGTGTGTGTGTGTGTGTGTGTGTGTGTGTGTGTGTGTGTGTGTGTGTGTGTGTGTGTGTGCGTGTGTGAGCTGTCGTGTGTGAGCTGTCATGTACAGTCTGTCAGGCTACTGAGCCAGGATAGTATTACATGTAAACCATGCAACAAGTTTTCTGAGTAGTTGATTGACTAACGCTGCCACCTTCATGATGTAACTTCCATGTTGTGTTCTCTGGTATGCATTTCCATATCTACATCTTTTGAAATGTGTGGTGTTTCTCTTAAGTACCGCACAATGTGGGGCTTCTTCCAAAGAGATAAAATCAGTCATTTAAAAAAAGAAAAAAAATCTTATTAATTTACAGAAAACGTCTTCTCCCTCTGATCCCCATCAACATCAACACGTAAATGGACTTCCTTTGCATTACATAGATCCATAAACCACCATTAAGGCTGCAGAGCACAATTTATAATATAAAAATATTAAACATTGTACCCAAGAATATTATTTCAGCCATTTAAATGTTGTGCTATCGTAGAATCCAATAGGTGAATCTAGGATAGTGTATTAAGATCCAATAGGTGAATCTAGTATTGTGTATTAGGTGAATCTAGTATAGTGTATTCAGATCCAATAGGTGAATCTAGTATAGTGTATTAAGATCCAATAGGTGAATCTAGTATAGTGTATTAAGATCCAATAGGTGAATCTAGTATAGTGTATCCAGATCCAATAGGTGAGTCTAAGATCCAATAGGTGAATCTAGGATAGCGTATTCAGATCCAATAGGTGAATCTAGGATAACCTATTCAGATCCAATAGGTGAATCTAGTATAGCATATTAAGATCCAATAGGTGAATCTAGTATAGCGTATTCAGGTCCAATAGGTGAATCTAGTACAGCGTATTCAGATCCAATAGGTGAATCTAGGATAGCGTATTCAGATCCAATAGGTGAATCTAGTATAGCGTATTCAGATCCAATAGGTGAATCTAGTATAGCGTATTCAGATCCAATAGGTGAATCTAGTATAGCGTATTCAGGTCCAATAGGTGAATCTAGTAGTGTATTAAGGTCCAATAGGTGAATCTAGTATATTCAGTGTGAATTAGTATAGCGTATTCAGATCCAATAGGTGAATCTAGAAGATCCAATAGGTGAATCTAGGATAGCTATTCAGATCCAATAGGTGAATCTAGGATAGCGTATTCAGATCCAATAGGTGAATCTAGGATAGCGTATTCAGATCCAATAGGTGAATCTAGGATAGCGTATTCAGATCCAATAGGTGAATCTAGGATAGCGTATTCCGATCCAATAGGTGAATATAGGATAGTGTATTCAGATCCAGAGAATACAGATAAGGAATGTCAGCTTGTCAGTCAGTCCACCAGGAGATTATTAAAGAAACATCAGTGACTTTATCATTCAATCATTTCTGGCTCATTCTTCTGTTCAGATCCTCCTTTGTCTGTGGTGGTATCACTTCATCCTGCTGGTCCTGTTAAAGAGGGCAGCAGTGTGACTCTGACCTGCAGCAGTGATGCCAACCCAGCAGTAGACAGCTACACCTGGTACAGGAGGACTGAACCTCCCAGCTCCAGCTCCCTGGTAGGGTCAGGACAGGTGCTGTCTCTGGCCTCTCTGGACCCCTCCCAGACTGGACACTACCTCTGTCAGGCCAGGAACTCACTGGGGGAGAACAACTCTACTTTGGAAGCTGTCATTCTGCAGTCTGTGGGTGAGTAATGAAGCTTCAGCTAAAGATAAACCAGATTACTGGAAGTAAGTATGCTGCTGACGTATAAGCCAACATACAGAGTACGCTGCACACTAATGACCTGGACCCACATAATCCAAACGTCCACGTCAGTGAGGGAGGGGGGTATTTAAATGACCTGAAGTCGCAGATGGTCTGTGCTTGTCAGACGATGAGAAAACACTCATAAGTAGTGATAGCTTGTTAATGCCTTTGTGTTGTATACTTGTAGTCTAATGGTTATCTGTCTGTCTCCCTACAGTTCATCATCGTCTCACCCTTCATGTTCTTATTGGAGTCAAGCTGCTAGCAGTGTTGATACTTCCCTTTGTTATGGTCTGGGCCTGGTAAGGAGATAAACTACCACCACCACAATCATTTACACATCAGAAACTGGAATTTACTGTGCAGAGACACAGATAGTTTTATAGTCTTCATATGATAACTTTTTAAAATGGCAATATTAGAACTGAACCATCCGGATGAGGAGAAACAGTTCAGAGGGTTCCAGTATAGAATATCCATAGTTCAATCAACTGCTAGTACTGTCAAATTAATAATTTTGGATGTAAATAGGTTTCATATTCCAATACTCAGCGTGAGATATTTCTTTCCACAGGAGAGAAACGGACTCTGCTGGGATGAAAAAGGTAAGAAGATTTTCCTTTCTACTCTAATGTGTTGTCTTGATAACCAAAACAACCATCAGCAAACGTTATATCTAAGATGCATAGCAACAGGGAAGGTTTAATAAAGAACCCTCTAAAGTTACGTCTAACCCAAAGAGGTATGTAATATAAAAAGAATAATGTTTTGTTGCAGTTCTTGAAATTGACTCTTATGCTTTCAGAAAGATGACGATCTTTATGACATCATCGATAGTAGATGCAAAGGGCGGAGCTTGACATCCTCAGCCAATCAAGACACCAGAGTTCTGGAAGCAGATGTTAGTCTCTGAACAGAAGCTGTGTTTGAAACAGCCCTCTGCCCAGGTAACACAGTCTCACATTGTGTTGTCATGGTGACATCAGAGAGTGCTACTGCATCAGGTTACTCAACACTTCCTGTCTTAGTGGGCTCTTAAATAATATCTAAATGTTATCCTATAGACTGCTTGGCCTTAACCACCACTTTATCTCTCTGTGCTACTGGACTGGTGATATTACTGTTGTTGTTTTAGTCAGACCATGTACTATTCTCTAGTTGTGTTTTAGAGCTAATCAAATTACAGTTAAAGTTCTGTGTTTACATGTAAGCCTATATGGACAAACCACCCTCTAGTGTTTCAAACACAGAACTGCAAGACACCTTTTTTTATTTTTTATTTTTACTTAAAGTAGAAACCAAAGATGTATCTTCCATTTAGGACACTGTTTAACATTGAACACAAACATGTTAATGCTGTGTAAAACATACAGTATTGTTATTGTAAATCAAAGTAATCTGCTTTGTGCGAAAATAATCTGCTTCGAACTATTTTTTGCAAAGTCTTTATAAAATAAATGTTATAGTGTTCTTAAAGTCGTATTTAATAGTACACTGTTTTTCTTTTAATATACTGTATACTGTTAGTATACTGATGATGATGATGATGATGATGATGATGATGATGATGATGATGATGATGATGATGATGACGATGATGACTGTTTTTCTTCTGTAAATTTGTTTTGAAAGATATTTGATTTGAAATGAATGTAATCCTATTTCTATAGGGATTTTGCTCCATTGGACCTTACTAGTAAATTGTAATGTGTTACTTTATTAAATTAAGCTCTGTCTTTCTACTTATTCTTTTGGAGTGTTGTCTACAACAGAGACCCAGAAGTTGTTCAGTGTGCATGTAAAGCACACAGTGTCCCTCCACCTCTAGAGGGAGCTCTCTGTTAACTGGTGGTGTGGTGATAGGAGGGAGGGAGGGGGTTGTACCATCCACTGGTGGTTCACACCTCTACTTCTGCTTTGTGTCACGTGTCACATTGCATTTAATTGTTTGTATGTTCAGAACAGAAGTCAGTTGTTTTGAAGTAGGCAGAGACTTGAGAGTGGTGAGTATTGTTTGGTTTCATTGTATCCTGGAGAGGACCAGTGTAATTCTGGGAGTTCTGGATCCAGATGAGGAGAATAGTCAGGGATTAATCTTAATCGTCATATCCATGTAGGCATTTCTTTGCATAATACGAATTAACTGTTGTAAAAAGTAAAGGTATCTTATTAATTGCAGTTATTGTGTAAATCAGATTTTGTGTCATCTTACATAATTTTGCTCAGTTTTGGAAGGATCGTCTTTTATTTCCGTATGGTCTAAGAGAGTGACATAATTTCCTGTGTCAGTTAACTTCAGACACAGGAAACTACAGTGTTCTCCACTAATGACATTAATAATCTCTTTAAACAGAGTATACTTTGACAGTCAGCTGACAGTACATTTTTCAACAACATCCTATGTCTCTTTCTTTCCCTTAAATTCATTTCGGTTTTTAGTGCATTATTTATGGACCATGCATTTACAGTTAAAGTTTGAGCTGTGTGAATATGATGATAATAGGAAATCAAATCTGCATGAACTACATTAATGTTGTCTGTGTGTTCAAACAGTATAGTCTGTTATTAATAGTGAACAGTTGGAGATAGCTGGACATCAGGCTGTATACTGACAGTGGATTTATCAAGTGCGGTCTCCATAGTGATGTGGTGAGGAGCTAATGTGAGGGATTATTGATTATCTAAGCAGTGGTTCTGGTACTGATACCAGGTGAGGAGAGAGAGAGCAACACTGTTGTCAGGGGAACTGCATGTCATTAAACCAGTAGTTTAACTCTATTTTGCAGTAACTCGCTGGTTATTCAGCTTCATTCATATATGCATAGTGATTCAAGTAGTTCAATTAGAATGGGTTCTATGCTAGTAAGATAGTTTGTTTTGTATCCACTGGGTTGCTTTTGCAGTATGTTTTGGGTCATTGTCCATCTGTACTGTGAAGCGCCGTCCAATCAACTTTGCTGCATTTGGCTGAATCTGAGCAGAAAGTATATCCCTATACACTTCAGAATTCATCCGGCTGCTTCTGTCTTTTGTCACATCATCAATAAACACAAGTGACCCAGTGCCATTGGAAGCCATGCATGCCCATGCCATCACACTGCCTCCACCATGTTTTACAGAAGATGTGGTGTGCTTTGGATCATGAGCTGTTCCAATTCTCCTCCAAACTTTCTTCTTCCCATCATTCTGGTACAGGTTGATCTTAGTCTCATCTGTCCAAAGAATGCTGTTCCAGAACTGGGTTGGCTTCTTCAGGTGTTTTTTGGCAAAGTCAATTCTGGCCTTTCTATTTTTGAGGCTGATTAATGGTTTGCACCTTGTGGTGAATCCTTTGTATTTACTCTCATGAAGTCTTCTCTTTATGGTAGACTTAGATACTGATACACCTACTTCCTGGAGAGTGTTCTTCACTTGAGTGGATGTTGTGAAGGGGTTTTTCTCCACCATGGAAAGGATTCTGCGATCATCCACCACTGTTGTCTTCCGTGGACGTCCAGGCCTTTTTGAGTTCCCAAGCTCACCAGTGCACTCTTTTTTTCTCAGAATGTACCAAACTGTTGATTTGGCCACTCATAACATTTCTGCTATCTCTCTGATGGATTTCTTCTTTTTTTTCAGCCTCAGGATGGTCTGTTTCACCTCCATTGAGAGCTCCTTTGACCGCATGTTGTGTGTTCACAGCAACAGCTTCCAAATGCAAACGCCACACCTGGAATCAACTCCAGACCTTTTAACTGCTAAATTGATGACAGGTTAATGAGGGAAGAGCCCATGCAGCGTTGTTATTTTTTTTTTGCAGCCTTCTGAGTCAATTGTCCAATTACTTTTGGTCCCTTGAAAAAGAGGCGGCTACGTATTAAAGAGCTGTAATTCCTAAACCCTTGCTCCAATTTGGATGTGAATACTCTCAAATTACAGCTGAGAGTCTGCACTTTAAGCCCATATTGATTATATAATTGTATCCTGAATATGTTTTTGTAAACAGCTAAAATAACAAAACTTGTGTCACTGTCCAAATATTTTTGGCCCTAACTGTAGTTTGTTTTGTATCCACAGGCATCTGGAGCAACTCAT
The DNA here is from genome assembly GCA_026901105.3 of Galaxias olidus. Classification (NCBI taxonomy): domain Eukaryota; kingdom Metazoa; phylum Chordata; class Actinopteri; order Galaxiiformes; family Galaxiidae; genus Galaxias; species Galaxias olidus. The sequence goes on along the minus strand of JAPMUY010011014.1, from coordinate 7,360 downwards.
GGGGAGTGTTCTTCACCAAACCAGCTTCCTGTGTATTGAGAGGGTCATCAATTGTGTTAGGATGCTCCTACTACTTCCCCTCACATCACACTGTCACCATGACAACCTGGTATGAAGGAGGGCATGACCTGTCTCCAGAACGTGTTGAATACCTTGGTGACACGACCTCTGACTGCAGTGTAAGGATTAATGTATTACAGGAAAGTGATACAGGAAATTATTTGAGACAAACATGGACAAGTGGACCAGTGTAGACTCTGTTCATTTATCAGTTCAAAAAGGTAATCATATCTGATGTGATTTGACACCTATGTTTTACTTAATTATAGTGAGAATTCATCCAGTATTGATCCACTAGAGTGTCAGTGATAAAGGTCTGTGTGTGTTTCAGTGCTGACTGCTACAGTAGATCCCACCAACGTGAACGAGGGAGGATGGGTGATGCTACACTGTGAGATTTGTCCTCCGAATATCCAATACCAAATAGTCTGGTTCAGAGATTGACAACCAGTTCCTAACCCAGAGTTCCAGACCAGGAGAGCGGATGCTGGGAACTACACCTGTGCTGTTAAAGGACAGGAGACAGTCAGATCTGACCCTGTGGTTCTGGATGTTCAGTGTGAGAATCTCATTTATACCATAGTAATATTTTTTGTGTCAGCAGACCAGCAAACAAAACATTACACATACACATCTGGGTTTGGTGCCTAACACCTCTCTGCATTGGATGTCCAATTGAGATGGTTTTATTAAATTGTGTTCGTTTTATTGAAATTGAAGACAACGGTGCATGAAAATAAATGTATTAACTTTTTTTATTTTGTTTATGTGGATATTGGTGCTACATTCAGTTCTTGTCTGAACATGTTTTTTGTTTTTTTGTCAGTTAACAACTGTGTTGATTAATATGTTGTTGTTGGTTTTTATTGGTTTTGAATGCATGCAAATTGTCACCGTATGCCAGTAAACAGGTAGCAGAGCTTAAAGGGATAATGTGGCGGAGTTTAAGAAGGATTTATAAACCATTAAAAATGTTTACTACCCCAAACACTTACCTTAACTCTCACAGATGGACCCCAGAATGTCATCTTGTCAGTCAGTCCACCAGGAGAGGTTGTTAAAGGATCCTCAGTCACTCTGACCTGCAGCAGTGATGCTAACCCAGCAGTGACAGAGCAGAGTTACATTATGTTTAAAAAGGTTGGACAGAGAGATTCCACTGTAGCATGGAGGAGTGTCCACACCATCTCCAACATCCATCCCAGTGCCAGTGGACAGTACTACTGTCAGGCCTGGAATAGGATCAATTCAGCCACGTCTAGTTTAATCTAGCTGGATGTTCAGTGTAAGTGTTGCACAGCACTTTATCTGATCAATTCTACTGTTCTTTACTGTTTTATTAGCTATTTCAATTATACAGTGCATCCGGAAAGTATTCATACCCCTTCACTTTTTTCACGTTTTATTATGTTACAGCCTAATTCCTAAATGGATTAAATAAAAAAAATTTCAACATTCTACACACAATACTGCATAATGACAAAGTGAAAAAATCTTTTTGGAATTTCTTGCAAATGTATTAAAAATAAAATATCACTTGTACATAAGTATTCACACCCTTTACTCAACACTTTGTTGAAGCACCTTTGGCAGCAATTACAGCCTCAAGTCTTCTTGAATATGATGCTACAAGCTTGGCACACCTATTTTGGGGCAGTTTCTCCCATTCTTTGTTGCAGATCGTCTCAAGCTCCATCAGGTTGGATGGGGAGCGTCGGTGCACAGCCATTTTCAGATCTCTCCAAAGATGTTCAATCGGGTTCAAGTCTGGCCTCTGGCTGGGTCACTCAAGGACGTTCACAGACTTGTCCCGAAGCCACTACTTTGTTATCTTGGCTGTATGCTTAGGGTCGTTGTCCTGTTGGAAGGTGAACCTTCGCCCCAGTCTGAGGTCCAGAGCGCTCTGGAACAGGTTTTCATCAAGGATCTCTCTGTACATCTTTCCCTTGATCCTGACTAGTCTCCCAGTTCCTGCCGCTGAAAAACACCCCCACAGCATGATGCTGCCACCACCATGCTTCACTGTAGGGATGGTATTGGCCAGGTGATGAGCAGTACCTGGTTTCCTCCAGACATGACGCTTGGCATTCAGGCCAAAGAGTTCAATCTTGGTTTCAGCAGACCAGAGAATTTTGTTGCTCATGGTCTGAGAGTCCTGTAGGTGCCTTTTAGCAAACTCCATGCGGGCTGTCATGTGCCTTTTACTGAGGAGTGGCTTCCTTCTGGCCACTCTACCATAAATTGAAAGATCTCAAGGATGATCAGTGGAAACGGGATGCACCTGAGCTCAAAATTGAGCGTCACAGCAAAGGGTGTGAATACTTATGTACATGTGATATTATTTTTTTTATTTTTAATACATTTGCAAAAATGTAAAAAAAACTTTTTTCACTTGATCATTATGCGGTATTGTATGTAGAATGTTGAGAACATTCTTTTATTTAATCCATTTTGGAATTCGGCTGTAACATAATAAAAAGTGAAGGGGTATGAATACTTTCTGGATGTACTCTGTACATGATCAGAATATAGATGTGTTTGTACTAATGGATAGCCTTGATGGAGAAGTTTGATATTTTGGAATGTCAACACCTCTGGTTTGGAAAAAAACAGTTGACTGAAGAATATTTCCTAAAAATAAGTAATTAATTATCCTAAATTAAACACAGAGTATCTACACGTTACGCATGCTAGGATGTTTAGTAGCTCTAAATATTTGTAAAGTAGAATTATATTCTTTATAGTGAGAATGTTGGCTGTTGTAGTTACTCTATAATATGATCATGCATGGCAATTTGCACTGTCAGTTGTCAAGGATGCTGGACTATCAGACCTGTTACGAGCTATTATGACATTTAATTTCTATTAGATGGTTCCCAGAATGTAATCTTGTCAGTCAATCCACCAGGAGATGTTGTTAAAGGATCCTCAGTCACTCTGACCTGCAGCAGTCATGCTTACCCAGCAGTGACAGAGCAGGGTTACAGTATGTTTAAGAAGGTTGGACAGAGAGGTTCCACTGTAGCGTCAGGAAAGAGGATCCACACCATCTCCAACATCCAGCCCAGTGACAGTGGACAGTACTACTGCACAGCCTTCAATGGTCTGTCTGCAGCCACATCTAGTGTAGTCCAGCTGGATGTTCTATGTAAGTGTGGCACGTTCTCACCAACTCTCAACCTTGCTTATGTCATGATATGTTGTAGCTCTTATGATTTAGAAAGTAGAATGCTTGCTGGTGTGCAAGTTATTTTGCAGTGTCATAATTGTTATTAATTATATATGAAAAAAAAATCTTAAAAATACTAGATGAATACTAAACACCAAAAGGTATTTTATGTTTTTGTTTTATTGTGTTAATCAGACCCCCCAGGTAGTGTTTCAGTGAAGAAGAGTCCCTCAGGCAGTCTGGCAGAAGGCAGCAGTGTGACTCTGACCTGCAGCAGTGATGCCAACCCAGAAGTAGACAGCTACACCTGGTACAGGAGGACTGGACCTCCCAGCTCCAGCTCCCTGGTAGGGTTAGGACAGGTGCTGTCTCTGGCCTCTCTGGACCCCTCCCAGACTGGACACTACCTCTGTCAGGCCAGGAACTCACTGGGGGAAAACAACTCTACTCTGGTGGAGCTGGAGATAGGTGAGTCTGAATTAAACCAATGCTCTTGTAATATAAGCTAGAGAGTCTTAATGATAAGAGTAAATCTGATCTGTAAGTATGAAAAACTCACTGGGGGAAAACAACTTTACTCTGGTGGAGCTAGAGATAGAGGAGGACCTGGAAATTGAGCAAAGACATTTCTAAATATTTTACTAGAGAGACAACAATCCTCATTGAAACACTACTCTAAACCTGTTGTGCTTGAACAATATAGTGGTTGATAGCTTGTTAATGCCTTTGTGTTGTATACTTGTAGTCTAATGGTTATCTGTCTGTCTCCCTGCAGTTCATCATCGTCTCATCCTTCATGTTCTTCTTGGAGTCAAGCTGCTGGCAGTGTTGATACTTCCCTTTGTTATGGTCTGGGCCTGGTAAGGAGATAAACTACCACCACCACAATCATTTACACATCCTAGTCTAAAATGTACTGTGAAACGAGACCTCAGTAAGACAAGAAGCAGGTTAGTGAGTTCTAGTGGAGAAGCAGGAGATGGATTTATATAATCCAGTGTTCTTGTTCAGAGGATAGTTTAGACAAAAATATTATAATTTTATTTATTAGTATTTATGATGTTTTATCGCACATTGTGTAATCTGAATGACTATTGTGTAATGTTTTGTTCTCAGGAGGGAAAAGGATTCTGTAGAGATCAAAAAGGTGAGGAGAGTTTTATTTTTATGAAATTCTCTTTTAACAATTCTTAACAATTCTTGAAAACGGTAGTAGTAGATGGACTGTTATTTTCTGTCAGTTTCATTTCAATATTCGTGTGTTTCAGATAAATGAAAATGTTGATGACATAATTTGTAGAGGGCCTAGAGGGCGGAGCCTCCCCACCTCATCCAATCAAGATACAGGGGTTATAGAACAGGAAGTTAGTCTCTGAACAGACTCTTTAAATAGAGTTGACGCTGATCTTTTCTCATTTCTGATTGTTTCTATAGGCTAGTCTCTCTCTCCATAGAAAATCAAAGGCTTGTTTCCTTGAAAGTTGGAGTTTCTCTTCATAAACCTTTTATCTCTATTTTCATTAAAACTTTAAATTGTACTTCTGTCATTTTATTGCTGATGAAGCACTTCACCTTAACAGGTTTTTATCTCATAACAATAATTGTTGATAGGCCAGATGTAAAAGGCTGATTGTTGTTTGACGTGTCTACAACATGTTGAAGACTGAATCATGTGTATGTACTGCCTCCTAGTGTCGGTGGTTCGGTACTGCATCACACTGGTACTGAGACCTTGTTTATAGAATCTACCACTGACACATTCCAGTAAAGATACCCTCTGAATCTCTCTGTACTCATTAATATGGTTACAATAATTTTAGAGCATTATGTTAATTATAAATTATTTAGATAGAATGTTCAAGGTAATCATGCAGTGAAAGTGTCTTTAAGTTTAACTGTTAATCCTCCACCCTATCACTCTGTATATTCCACTGTTGTTATTTTAGTGGACTCTTATACCATACTCCAGTTGTGTTGTAGAGCTGAATAAATGCCTGTTGTGCTCAGGGGATTTGCTCCCCTAGTGTTGAGAACGTCAAACTGCAACAGAAACCTCACTTTGAAATACAGTACAACAGCTACCAAAGATGTATCAGTAGTATGAATTAGCACTTATTTCACTATATTACATTGTACACGAGGATATTTTCATGCCAGTACAAAAAAAGAATGTTTTCAATGCTAGATGTTTAATTTAAGACGTTTCAATTTTTGGGGGGACAAATGTATCTTTAGTGTTTGTTATTTCAATAAAGTATGTTAAAGTTATTGGTAAGTGTTCTCTATTGAGTGATTGTATGAAGCCAATAAGTAAGGCTGGAGGTGATAAAATGCTGGGTAACCACTAATTCTCTAACTTACGATGTAGATATTAAGCATCTATTTACACGCATGGATGTCAGAACAGAAGTCAGTCACTCTTCAGATGGATTATAGAACTCAGAGGTCAAGATAAAAGGTAAGCTCAGTTGGAATAGAGCAGGGTTTAGTCTGTGGATTATGTTCATAAATCAATGAGTTGTCTCCCAGTGCTTCTCCCTTGCTGGAGCGCTGTCCATGGTGCTGACACCAAGCAGGCACATCAGGTCAAACAAGGCTGATGAAATGCTGGGCTGCAGCTTTGTGTGCTGGCGTTGATAACTTTGGTGAGATCAGGTGATCTCAGGTGTTTGTGTTGGCCAGGTAAAGGTGCGGCCGGGACGCCCAAACCACAAGACACAGGACCAATTCAAGCTAACGGTCTGCTAATAGCAGAAATTTACAGAAGTACAAAGCACACTGTTAAGAGTCTTTGGGCACAGATTGAGACAACACTGATTACTGTTCTAGGTTTTCACCCGTTTATTGACACCCATACACACACTGCAGACTTTTCCTGCCAGTCGTTCTGTCAGTTTCTTCCTCAGCAGAGACTCCTCCTCCCCTACTGAAACAAACAGACACCCATAAATAACCTTCATCTCACTGATCATTAGATTGAACACACCTGTCGCCAATCCATAATAAGCCAGCTGAAGGTCTCCCCACCATGCTCCTGCAGCGCCCTCTGCTGGACAGATGCTGTCACAACCTTCATACACGTGTTCTCTCTGGCTATGAAGTATAATGTGAATTGATAGTATAAGACAGTGTCTGTCCACCTTAAGATAATAATTTCTTACAATTGATACGTTGAAAAATGAGACCATAGAGATAGAACACAAGACGGTTGACCTCACCTATATAGTGAGTGAGTGTAGTGAGAGGGTCATCAGTGGTGTAAGGATGCTCCTACTACTACCCCTCAGGTCTTTATTGTCACCATGACAACCCGACCACCTGTTGATACTTCCCTTTGTTATGGTCTGGGCCTGGTAAGGATGTAACTATCACCACCACAATCATTTACACATCATACTTTAAAAGTTAAAGATGATGTCATGCTTTTGTTCTCAGGAGGGAAAAGGATTCTGTAGACTGAGGATTATAAAGGTGATGAGCTTCATTTCAATACGTTATCTTTCAACAATTCTACGATTATTCAATATTGCAGTAATAAATGGACTGTTATTTTGGTTAGATCAGTTTAATTGGATGTTTGTGTGTTTTATAAAAATGACAATTATGATAACATCACCTACAGAGGGCCTAAAGGGCGGGGCCTCACCACCTCATCCAATCAAGACACACGGTTTATAGAACAGGAAGTAAGCCTCTAAACAGACTCTTTAAATAGAGTTGACTCTTATCCTTACTCAAAGAATATGAATTAATGATGGCTTACATGGGCTAGTCTCTGTTTCCATAAAAACATCTTTCCGAAATGTTGTTTCTCTTTATAAACATTTTATTTCTCTTTTTTTTAAAACCTAAAATTGTACTTCAGTCGTTCTGCTGGGCTGATGTACTACTTCACGTTAACTGTTTCAGTCAAATATAAATGTTCAATGAAAAGCCAGATGTAAAAGGGTCACTGTTGTTTGACCTGTCTACTATTAATAGCTGTATTGAAATCTGAATCATGGTATGTACTGCCTCCTAGTGTTGGTGATTGAGAACTTATTTTCTCCCCTAGTGTTGAGAACACCAAACTGCAACGTTAACCTCACACTTTGAACAGCTACAAGAAATGAAAGTAGTATTGGTTGGTAT
>JAPMUY010011013.1:0-13456 GCA_026901105.3 Galaxias olidus | reverse complement strand
CACCTTTCTGACAGTAACCATAGCAATCTTATAACTGCACAGTGCATGAATACCCAGTCATTTTTGATTGACATTATGCATCATGCACTTGATGAATAATAAGAGTGCCTGAGTTCTTTTATACAATGGTTGTATTAAATTGTTGCATTGTTGAATAACTCATCAATAATACTTTGTTTTAATACTCAATTCTTCCATTTCACTTTCAGCACTCTTCCATTTTAGACTGTTGCTTCTTCCCAGTTTGTCTCAGACAGGTCTTAAATGTGGGTCCCGTGCTCACCAGCAGTAGAGTCCTCAACCACACTGCAATATGTATACGTTTGTCACCATAACATGTACTTCTGCTCTATCTGTCCCTCATCAGGCATCTAGGCCAGCAATATATTTCCAATAATCTCCTATAAAAGGCTTCTACATTATTTACTTTCATTAAGACTAAATTTTTTGTATGTTAGGTCAGTAGTGATTTGAGACTAGTGTTGGTTGGTCTGGAGAGAGTGGGGAAGAGTGTAGCTGGAAACACCATCCTAGGAAGAAAGGTGTTTGTTTCTAAGACCAGCTCCATTCCAAATGACCCTGAAGACAACAGCTCGTTCTACTAATGTGGATGGGAGGAGAGTGACCGTGATAGACACTCCAGGTCTCCTCAATACAAACCTCTCCCATGATGAAGTCAGAGCAGAGGTAAACAGAAGAACCCTCTCTCTGTGTGCTGCAGGTCCCCATGCCTTTACTCCTGGTCATTCAGCTCGGACGTTTTCCAGAACAGGAGAGGAAAGTGATGGAGACACTGCAGAGCATGCTGTGTCCTAATGTTAGAGATTACATCATCGTGCTGTTTACCTATGGAGACAGACTGGAAGGCATAGACATAGCTCAGTTTATTAGAGAAGATGCCTACCTGAAAGCACTTGTTAGGAAATGTTGGGGACGTTTCCATGTATTCAACAACACTGATACACAGAACTCAAAGCAGGTCAAAGACCTTATTGAGAAAGTGGAGGAATTCACCAGAAACAGTACACCGCCGTACTGGGTTAACTACATGGAGAAATGTGAGGATAAAATAAACATGTTATCAAAGCGAGACCTCAGTTCTCTGTCAAAAATGCAAGTGTTTCTTTGCTTGTTAATTTTTGTTTTGTTTTTTGGGGTGTTTTAACTAGCTATGGGTAATTTTGTGTTTCATTATAAAATTAACATTTCATCTATAATCATCTTACTGGTTCTTGATGATTTTTTCAATAAATTTGATATTTGTTGAAAGCTGGTAGAATGAACTAGGTGATGTTTCAAGACTGTTTTGATGGTTCAAGGCTGTTGTAAATTCACAAAAGATTATTTCTTGAAATTAAAAAATTACTTTGTTGATTTGAATGTAATAAAAGTGGTAAAAAATTGAATAGTTGTCACGTTTTTATGAAGTGTATTCAAAACAGTGCATAATATGTATTCATCCTTAGGTGTGTGATAGCAGAATTCAGATTGTGATGATGTGTGCTCCGACTGGTTGACGTGTTGACCACAGCTGCATGTCATAAACTAAAGCGGTTAATGTTCTGTTTATGAATGCAGGGGTTATAATTCGTTGCTGGAGGGGTCATGGAGGATGTGGAAGGGAGGAGAGTGACCGTGATAGACACTCCAGGTCTCCTCAATACAAACCTCTCCCATGATGAAGTCAGAGAAGAGATAAATAGAGCCCTCTCTCTGAGTGCTGCAGGTCCCCATGCCTTCCTCCTGGTCATTCAGCTCGGACGCTTTACAGAACAGGAGAGGAAAGTGATGGAGACACTACAGAGCATGTTGTGTCCTAATGTTAGATATTACACCATTGTGCTGTTTACCTACGGAGACCGACTGGAAGACACAACTATAGATGAGTTTGTCAGTGAAGATAAAAACCTCAAAGCTTTGGTTAGCATGTGTGGAGGACGTTACCATGTGTTCAGTAACACTGATACTGAGAACAGAGATTCTCAGAGAACAGAGATGTCACACAGATTCTAGACATAGTAGATACATTAACTAAAGAGGAAGGACAGCTATACTATGAGAAAAATAAGTACAGGGAAACCCAATCTGGAATAGAATTACAAAAAAACTAATATTGCGTGCAGGGGCTGCATGTGTTTTGTTGGTTGGGATAGGGTGGGTAATTTGGAGAATATACAAACGCGTGTCAGTTTCTACATCTTTGAAGCAAGGTGTATCTGCTACCATGGGTGTCAGTGAGACAGTTTCTGTCCCTGTGGGTGTTAGTGAGACAGTTTCTGTCCCTGTGGATGTCAGTGAGACAGTTTCTGTCCCTGTGGGTGTTAGTGAGACAGTTTCTGTCCCTGTGGATATCAGTGAGACAGTTTCTGTCCCTGTGGATATCAGTGAAACAGTTTCTGTCCCTGTGGATATCAGTGAGACAGTTTCTGTCCCTGTGGATGTCAGTGAGACAGTTTCTGTCCCTGTGGAAGAAGATAAGAAACAAATCCTAAAAGAGTTTTGGGAAATAGTTGAAAAGAATGATGGGGCTAAACTGTTGCTTGTTTCTGGAGGAGCATTCATATTAATAAAACTGTTGAAGTTAAAATAACATTATTTTTAATTGCATGATTGTTATTATTTCACATGTACCTTTATTTTATTCGACTTTTTTTTTTACTTAATTTTTTCATGAAATGAACAAAACCCTAGGTCACAAAGCTTCTAAGCATAGTAGATACTTTATCTACCGAGAGAGGACAGACATACTTTGAGAAAAACAAGTCCAGAACAAAACAAATCTGGAATAGATTAACCAAAAAACAAATATTGTGTGTTGGTGTTGCATGTTTTTTGTTGGTTGAGGGTGATTTGGAGGTTATACAGACGCTATGCTAAATTGCTAACAGACAAAACCACAATTGCAAGTGTAATGAATGCACTACCAGGACTTTTGGAAGGAGGTAAGACAGATCCTAACCCTACAGGTGGTGATGAGACAGGTCTTAGCCCTTCAGGTAGTGATGAGACAGGTAATGGCCCTACGGGTGGCGATGAGACAGGTCTTAGCCCTGCAGGTGGTGATGAGACAGGTAATGGCCCTACGGGTGGTGATGAGACAGGTAATGGCCCTACAGGTTTTGGTGAGACAGGTCTTAGCCCTGCAGGTTGTGGTGAGACAGGTAATGGCCCTACAGGTGGGGATGAGACAGGTAATGGCCCTATAGGTGGAGGTGAGACAGGTCTTAGCCCTGCAGGTGGTGATGAGACAGGTAATGGGCCTATAGGTGTGTTGTTTCATGTTCCGTAAAGCAATGGTACAGTTCAAGACTTTCTAATATCAGAATGAATGTCAGTGAGGTAGTGAATGACGAGGCTCAACAAGGAGAGGAGGCTAGAGATACAGACGGTACCCACATTCCAGAACAAGTATCTGCAGAATCGCGTAAAATGCATGGGAAACGTGACGCCAACGCTGGCAGTGAGATGGTTACGGATAGAACAACAAAAAGTAACTTTGCCTCGTCGTACGAGCGAGCGTCAGATAATGGGTGGTATAATTGGACACAATATACTACAGCTGATTTGGGTCTAGAAAATTGTCTTGTTTGTACCCCCACGCCTTTGCAAAAACTTAGGATGGTTCCAAGCCCTATCTCATATCACCAATGTAATGACAGTATTAAAAATTGCCACCTTCGGCACCATACAATATTTTCCCTATGCCCTGCTCGTTGTCTATCATGAGTCTTCCTCCAAGGAAGGGGAAGCCTTACTGCCAACGTGTTCGGACTATGGAATTAGATTAAATCCAAAAGCTGTCGAGATTCCCCTCAGGTATAAAGTGGACAAAAGGCATACATTTGAGTGCTTTAACATGACAGAGAAGGTTCTCTCCTTAGATGGGGACACAGTTGATGTAGGTGTCTTTAATGGAAGTTGTCAGATTACCTGGGAAATGGGCAAGGGTTGGACGTCAGGGAAAGCCAACAGCCATTCGGAGGGAGCTGACCTAGGAAGCTGTACAGGTTATAGTAGGACATGGCCAGATAGCGGCATACTGGCAAGACAGTTTAAGGCCATGGCAGATTATTATTGGTTGTGTGGAACAAATACTCTGTTGCCAGTGCTCCCGACACACTGGGTAGGGGTTTGTGCCAGAGTAAAGTTAATACAGGAAGTGGCTGTGTTTACATGGAAGGATAGTGAGAACCCATTGCTAGGAGAGAATGCTTTTGCAGAGACTAGAATAATAGAGCGAACTGTTATGAAAAGAGCTAAGCGGGCATATGACTCGGACCCTCAGGTATATTTAAATGGGATAGGAGTTCCTAAGGGTATTCCCGAGCAGTTTAAGGCATGAAATATGTGCGCAGCAGGGTTTGAGTTGACTTTTGTGTGGCCCACCATTAATAAAAATGTTGCTTGGATTACTTACATGTACTATAATCAGCAGAGGTTCATAAACTACACTGATGCTGCTTTGACAGCATTGGGTGAGCAGACAAATGCGACAAGTCGAATAGCATGGCAAAACAGACAAGCTTTGGATTGGATGTTGGTGGCACAAGGTGGTGTATGTGTAATGTTTGGTGATCAATGTTGTACCTTCATCCCCAACAATACAGACCCGGAGGGGTCTTTTACGACAGCTATGACTAAAATAAAAAATCTTAAATTGGAGGTAAAATCTAATGCTGGCCAGGAAAGTGTGCCTATTTGGGATTGGTTAGATGGGAAACTTGGTATGTGGGGCGCTACACTGACTAAACTTGCTCTTTCTGTTGTCTCTGTTCTGTTTGTCATTGCCCTACTGGGCTGTTGTGTTCTACCGATGTTGAGATCTCTCTTCACTAAGTCTATCTCTAAACAGATGGTGCTGTTGGAGGAGGTGGAGTCTACACCAGTTACCAAGAAGGAGGATGCGGAACCCATGGAGCTAATGATGAAGGATGAGAGCGTGCAGATGCTCCTACATCTTTTTACCCAAAGTGAGAACATTGAATAAACTATCCATTGTGACTGACACATATAGGCTGGATTGTTTAGACATATGTTTCAACCCCATATATATTGGAGGCGATATGCTGATAAATACATGTATAGGCATCTATGTATTGTGGTGCTTACGAAATAACAATGTTTTTAATGCGTATATAATGTTTGATTAGACAAAGGAAGAATGGGGATTAGTGGGGTACATGACACTGCATATGAACGTGTTTAGCCATATAGGGGTTTTTATATTATACTCTGTATGCTTTTGTTTAAGCTGTATGCTCTGTATTGCTTTGGAAGTGTAACTCGATCGCCTAAAAGGTCATGGGGTTGGGAGAGAATTTTGCCCTGAGTGGCTTTTCGCTCTCCATTGTCAATCAGAGGCCTACTGCTGTCATTATGCTTTTTATATTAGTTCATTATGATTCATATTACCACTTGTGAGAAGGTGATTAGATATTTCCTGTTTGATTGTGTGGGACTCATTAAAGTCCCAAGGGGATCTGTAGAATATTCAGTATAAACAATCTGTGGAAAAAGGGGGCCTTGTGACTACACGAGGAGACCCTGTGACTGGATGTTGTTTTCATTATATGGATCAGTCAATGTAAACAATCTTTTAGCACAAGGTGGCCTCATGAACACATGTGGTTTACATTATGAGGTCAACAGTATGGGACATTAGGTCAAAGTCTTTTCTGGGAAGTGTTTTTCGCTGGGGATAAAAAGGAGGACAACAGACCAGTGAGGGAGAGTCGGTTTTTTGGAGAGAAGAGAGCTGTTTTTTGGACAAGAGTGAATGGACAGTCTTGCAAGATTGTCACGTCGTTCTTGTGTTTGTCGAATAAAGTCACCTTTTCCAAGCCAAAAACAATTGCCTTTGAATTTCTGCTAGAATCGGGGTTAGTGTTATTTTAAGTAGGAACAAAATACACAACACCACGCAATCAGAAAAGAATAAACTGTCTGCCAACATTAAAAAAGATGGCGCTGTATAACAGCCACAACTTTGTTATGTTACCCCCGTGGGAGAAGGCCCTCAAAGTAAAAATGGCTACATTTCAGTTTAGCCTAACGTTAACAAAACCATTTCGCCCATACTAAACTTAAACCTACCAACAACATTGCTACAGCACATTTGAACCTTTCGAATGTTTCTTCTAAACATGCTAAATATACCGGAAAATGTGTTCTTATATGTTTAGGATTAACATAGTAGGCGATTTCTTGTCACATTATCGCGCTAAAACAATTTAAATTTGCCTGTAATCTCCCACTTGAATGGTAAGATTCTATTCCACTCTGAATGTCCATAACAATTCCTGAGGTTGTCTTGTCAACAACCGCTTACATCTCGGAATATTTTCATACTAGTTTTACTGAAAAATCGTAGAGGCATAACAAACAACACTAGCCTCAGGGAGAATATAACATTTTTAGATGCTAACTGATGTTACATACACGCCTAGTACTAGGCAGGACAAACGCGTTTTCTGGTTTCTTTAAAAACACGTAATTAGACTGTAAATTTGTAAGATTTTTTTGTTATTTGGTAAACGTTTAGTAATAAAAACAAATTTATAAATTATCAGTTTTTCTAAAAGTGACAGTTTTAGTGTCGAAAAAAGGTTTTTAAATTTTACGAGTTGTTACTTCCGTGTCGCCAACCGAGGTAGCCAGAAAGCATAAACGTCATATGGCCAACTTTGCCCTTGCTGTAGCGCTTTACCGTTAGCAAGCCAATGAATATTTTGATAGTTAGATGGTGAAACAGATTTTCTTTACAGTTTATATAATTGTTTATCTATGTCAAGGGTATTTTTCTATGTTAAGGGTATAATAATAAGACATACACATGGTGTAACATTAGTTAATTATATGATATAACTTAGCACTTTATGTGTTGATATAGGAATTAGCCATTAAAGATAATAAAAAAAATTTTTTAATTAGTTGTCTCATTACGTGGACTTTTTTCTTTTTAAGTAGCTGATTTGCTCCTTTCTCTAGTCTGCTCTGCAACCTGAAAAACAGACACAAAATCAATCTTAAGTGGTAAATACATTTTGTTTTGTTTTTTTTGCAACCCACACAGCCGCTGGCTACCTGTAGTGTTGTCTCCAAACTCCATGTGAAAAGGGCTGTGTTGGCTTGATGAGCTAGTCCGTCAATGAGATGCAGGTCCCAAAACAACTCATTGACAACCACAAAACTGACCTTAGAATCACTGCATAATTCAAAAGTTTTAAAGCCTTAACTACATCGGGAAGTATATTTTTCCAATACTAAACTATTATTTAATTGAACCTCTTTTCAGTGTTAGCCCGGTCACTCATGAGGTTCCTAATCTTTGAGAAATGTATTTCAGAATCATCTCCCTCAACTGTCAAACGTGCACTGGGCAGAGCCGGAGGCTTGCTCTGTCAAACTAAAAGTACGCCTGCTGTGCCGTATTTATGGTCAAATTTACTTGTTCCATCAGTATACAGGGTGATATCTGATTCAAACTTTAACTGAATCCATTTAACTTTCTGTGCCACATCAACCATACACTTGGAGAAAGACACCTGGGAGCTTCTCTGGCTGGCTATGGGGCAGCTTATCTAAAACAACCTTCACTACCTCAGTCACTTGATTGGAACTAAGTCCCCAGTTGCAAACCAGATCCATGTACACTTACCTTGCAGCAATTGTTTATCTAACATGCTCATTAAGTCGGTATCCTGCACAAGCCTCACTGAGATCTTGTATTTTTGCCTCTGAGCCTTGGCTTCTTCCAATTCCGTTTTGAACAAAAAAACAATGTCTCCTGCTTAGTGTTTTCTGACAGCCTCGCACTGTACTTAGTCAGCTTTGATTTCAGACTCCTTACCTTAACCTCTGAGTCTAACCCATAGTCTTTGACCCTTCTCTCTCTCCCCTCTTTCTCCTTAATGAGTTGATCAAATTCTACCTGTCTTGTGTCCCTTTGTCTAATCTCTCCATCTTTTTCATCAACCACTCTCTAACACAAGTTAATTCTGTGACAAAACTAGCTTAATGCTTATTACTTTCATCCACAGCTCTCACCTCTGTAACCTGACTAGCCTCTGCTTCAAATAGTCCACATGTAGGCACACACTATACTAAACTATCAAATGCTGCTTTTTTTATGAGAACTTGTGGGACCTCATCCTACCAAAGGCCAAAAACCATCTTTCCAGCAACATAACGTCTTGCTAACGAAATGAAAAGACTTCCCTTTTCTTTGCGGTACAGCACAATAGTAAAAAAAGATATTAAAAAAACGGACCACAGAATTGCTGGCAATTAATATGGTAGTTAGAATATATTATGCCGTTTGTGAGCACATAACCATATTTCAGATCGTGAGGTAAAAAGTGAAATTATATACTGAAGGAACTCAATGCAAGCTAATACAGCTAGCGCGTTCCATGGACAGCAGCAGCGTCAATTCTCCTCAGACAGGCTCCATGCAAGGGGGCGTGCCATACTTGACCTCAAATCGAAAAAATGGCGTGAATGGGATTTGAAATCTGTTTTTTTGAGGACCTTGTTGAGCACCCCGACAAAGCATAGCACCAAATTTGGGCCTATTACGTGGTGGTTCAGACGAGTAGCCAAATTTCGTGGCCGTTTTGACAAAAAACACCAGCTCAGAACTCAAGTCTGAAAGATCGCCAGCGCCATAGCGCTTTTCATGTATACAAACAACTAATGATATATTCGAAAATGTTATACCTTATTACATGGATGTGTTCATAACTTTGATGGGAAATGTCGCGTCCCGCAGTTCTGAGAGACGACAGGACTAAAGGTATAGGCAAAAGCAAGCTTTAATCAATGAAGTAATCAATACAAAAATAATAAAGAAGAATACGATGAAATCAAATGATAACAAAGGGCAAACACCACGCTACACCAGTCTGCTGTTCTACACACACAAACCCAGTCTACCGAATGCCGCCCTATGGGAGGGGTCTGTTATCCTTTTATACAGTGGTAGAATACAAGGTCATATGTCAACTGGATGGAGAGGAATCATTGGTTTAGACGATAGACCCTCCCTTGTTGGTGCGCAGGCTCAGTCCTAAGCCTCTAGGCACGTCTCTGCCATTGTTGTAGTCATATCAAGTACATGCGTGCGCTGTAAGAGAGGGGGAGGGTCTACAGAGATCGTAACAATGACCATTGACAGACCTTGAACAGTTGATAACGTGTAGGATTGTCCTTTTAATACACAGCACATAATATATGTAATTAAGTGGTCTAATACACAGCATGTAATACATGTAGCTAAATGGTTAAATCTTAACAGAAACAATAAATATAAATTTTACAGCCATCTTTGAAACAATTTTTTTTTACAAATCGTCACTACAAGCGTTTTGAGAGACGAACCGTAAGTAGGCTAGTACGAGACAGATGAAATTACAGCTGGTTAACGACAGTTAGTGTTACTATGAAACGATTTACACTTTTTATATGCGTATTTATGTCCACTTTAGTGGTTAGTAAAGGATGTAAAAGTCAATGCAAGTCATTTTTTGCTGCTAACTGCGTTTAGAATTCTCCATTGGTTACATTATGGACCTTCGATGTGGATACTTTCACAAATTATCAGAATATAATATGAGGCCTGTGTTTTATTCACTTTTATTGAACTTTAAGTCAAGTACTTTCAATAGCATACATTAAAATATGTCTTGAAACTTACCTTGTCAATGTAGATAGAATGTTCAAGGGGACGAAATTAATGTTTTCTTCATGTCGTCTTCACTCAGACAGCTGAAATGGCAAAACTTCAATGACTTGCCATTGTACACACTGATCCATGTATGCTCCGACTGGTTGATGTATTAACTTTTGACCACAGCTGCAGGCGTTATAACCCGGGGCTGAAAGGGCCACACCGGAGACGGGAAGTCTGCAGGCGTTATAACCCGGGGCTGAAAGGGCCACACCGGAGACGGGAAGTCTGCAGGCGTTATAATCCGGGGCTGAAAGGGCCACGCCGGAGACGGGATGTCTGCAGGCATTGTAACCCTTGAAAGGGGTGTCACTTCAAAGACCAGCAATCTAAACCCAATTTATGAGTGTGTGTCTTTACAATTGGGGAAAGGACACTCCCACTTACTATATAGGATTACTCATTGCCAATGTAAATTGTCATCTCCTTCGGACGGTGTCTTAAACGCTGTGTGGGGTGATCCTTTTGCAAATGCATTTGATCCTTTGCAGAAGCACCGTTTTAATAAAATACTTGTATGAAACTTCGTTATTTGGTCTGTTTAATATTTCGAATTTCCATGACAATTTGGCACTGCGGAGCAGGGTAATAATAGTCCTTGCTGTAGACGAGTATTCCAGCTCTAATTGCTGCAAAGTTAATTGGAGTCTGTAAGTAAAGCTCTAGGTCATAGGGGTTGGTCGTTAGAAAACATTCCAAGATAATATATCTGGGGAATGAGAGAAGGTTGCTGGGTAAAGGGATGTGGATACTGTATTTATATTGATTTCTATTTGAAGGATGGACTATTAAACTGGGTAATAATACAAGTAAAGGTGATGATAAACTATTTCTGAGTAAAGTAGTATTGTTTAAAATAAATAGTCGTAACGTTAAATGTGTTCGCTAAATGAAGGTTCGAACGTTGTCTAAAAGTTGTCCTTCCCCGGGGTATGTCTTTGTGTGTGTTTGTCAAAGTTAAATGTGCATGATCAGTGTTTGTGTGATTTGGCCAAATTCTCCGTGCATGTGCGTAACGCCGATATTTGTCTGTGATTTCTGAATGATAATGTCGAACTGTGTGTTCATTTGTGTCACGGGCCGGAATGGGAGCGTGGTAACCCACACGCAGACTTACAATAACGAACTAGGATAAACTCAAACAAGAAAGGAATAAACCCAAGGAAGGAGACACGGGAGGCAAAGTAACTGAAAAGATCTCTACAAGGCGATACAGCGTTTTACTCGGTAGCAAGGACTGGAACAACATAGCACATGACATGCAATGTCTGAACGAAGTGACAACAAAAGAGGGGACTTAAATGGAGCACACACACACAACACAGGTGAAACTAATAGACACTAATCACAGGAGAGGATGAGCTTGACTGGTGCGCCGCCCTCTGCTGGCCGAAGGGGCACCCAGCCCCTGACAATTTGGTGTTCTTTTAAATTGAAGAGTTTACGGTCAATATGGTGAATGAGCTCTAATTGGTTAAATAGAAAGCAGGCTATAGAAGCTTTTTGGTGATGTTATATTTTAAATTGAATTAACAGTGGTCAAACATGTATTTTGTCTATAAAACTAAAAGAAAACAGGTTGCGTTCTGATATCTAATCGTTTTGTAAAGACGCGGTCCAGACAAAGTGCGCATGCGTGTGCACGTTCACTTGGGTTAGGTTGTGTTTGACACCGTTTATTACGTTTTAAGGTTTTGGGGTTTTACTGCTTGGATGTTGGAACTTCAAAATTGGAGAAAGGTTGTTTGGATTGAATCTAAAGGGTTTTGAGTTCACATTTGAAGAGCAGATCTATAACCTCAATTAATCCAGAACGAGTACGGTTAAAGATTCACACAAGGGAAAATGATACTGTGAGGTTGAGAAACTTCAGTGTGGAAAATGTTTGTTTCTAATTGATTGATTTCACAAATTTTTATAGGACTAAACTAAAATGTGCTGAACAATTCAGTACTATAAATGTAAATCGTTTAAGGATTACACCAATACTAACAAGTCATGGTTTCCTTTGACTTTTAAACTAAACAAGGAATAAAAAAGTTCCTTGCTGTAGTTTCACATACTTATCTTAAATATATTTAGAAATACTTTTGGACTAAAATAGCTTTCGAAATGAACATTCTTGTATGATTTCCTTTTTATTAAGGGTTGTAATAGAAGCATGAATGGGTGTGTGAGTAGGCCTACTGTGTGTGCGTGTCGGTGAGTTTCTGTGTGTGTCTGAGTGTTAAAAACCTTTATGGGGCCAGCTGTGCTGAGTGTGAGGAACAATTCTTTATCTGTGTGACGTTCACTTACATTTTCTTTTGTGAAGATAAATAGATAGTAAAACTTTTCAAAACAGGATGACTAAATTTCACAACGTTAATCTGCCTCATAGACTACAATATAGTAGTCACTTTAGTGGGTTTGTTTAATATGTGGGTGAAGTTACCTTACCTGGAGAATACTATTGATGGGTAACATGAATTCCTATGGATCACAAACAAGGTTTTACATTTTTACATCTTTTGATTTTGGGTTATTGAAAATGGAACATACTTTGAGTCTTCTTGAGGGTCAATCATAACTGTGATTTTGGGTTATTGAAAATGGAACATACTTTGAGTCTTCTTGAGGGTCAATCATAACTGTGATGCTATTTAAAACATTTCTGGGTATTTTCTTTTGATATGATGAAAATAATTTCAATGGAAAATGTGTTTTAAATGGGTTAATTATATACACTGGATACAAAGTAGTGTATATAATTCAATAATGTATTTGACAGATATATCAAATGATATAAAGAAGGGTATAACAATTGCTTACAACTCCAGTAGATAGGAATATGTTCTTTGAAATAATGCCAATGACTATGTTTATAAGGGATAAATTATGGTCATTTGGGTTCATTTTCTTTCATGGATATGGAGTTTTATCGTTTGAATTTTATTTGTGCAAGGTTCATCTGGGTGTATTTTCTTTCATATGGAACAAATTTCTGCTAAACAAAGCAACTAGGTTGTTTGCTGATGGATTTGACTCTGGACAATATTCCACTGAAATGGGTTAGGATTAGATTTTAGAGATGATTTGGGACTTTCTATGATTTTGAATGGCTATAAGAGGATAAGCATGTTTGTGCAATGCAAAATATAAATTTCTTTCTTTGTGTTTTTCCTGATTTTAGAAGATTGACCAGACTCAAGGGAATTGATCAACCCCCTGGGAATGGATTTTTGCTGTAGTGTGCACAAGTATACACTTATCTATCAGTCACATAGCAAGTGATGTGACGTCTAAATTTGACATACTATCATTCTTTTGGATTTGTCTAAATTGTTGCTAATAGGTCTTACATTCTGTTCTCTGCCCTTTGTTTTTTTTTGCGGTTTGTGATTGCAACACAAATCGGGAAAATAAAAGAGAAAATAATTCAGGAAAATATTTAGAAATTCCATAACACAGCACAAATAGTTTGGCACGAGCAGTTTAATTGTTTCTCAACTTGGTGCCTTGAATTCACAGTAGGTTACTGTGAGAATACCTCTACTACTGTAATTGGTACAGCTGTATGTACTGTAATTCAAAGTATACAATAATTTTCTGGATTTCTCAAGGGTTTTCAAAAATATTACCCAACATGCGATGTACACTACAGTTATACACTGTAAACTATTTATACAATATCTTACTGGCAATTATACAGTTATTTACTGTAGTATTTACAGAAAAGGAGAACAGTGT
>JAPMUY010011012.1:0-13322 GCA_026901105.3 Galaxias olidus | reverse complement strand
ACAGTAAGCATTCGTGTCCTCAGACATTTTGAAGAGGTGTATCCAACGGGGTGCTCAACAAGGTCCTCAAATAAAAGAAGGATTTAATATAACTTAGCACTTTATGTGTAGATATAAATATTTGACATACAGTTTATTTTTATTTAAGATTTTATTTGTTGTCTCATCTCTCATCACTTTTTTTTTTTGAAGTAGCTGCTCTTCTCCTTTCTCTAGTCTGCTCTACAACCTGAAAAACAGACACTAAATCAGTCTGCAGTAAATACATTTTGTTTCATTTTTCTTAATGAGGCACCTATTTCTCTTGCTCAGGTAACAACTGTGGTTAGATAGCTTGAGGTACATGGTGCATTTTAGTCTGCGCACCTATTGCTCATGTTCAAATGACAGCTGAGGTCATAAAAACTGGAGATACATGGTGCATTTTAGTACACAAACTACACAAACAACTCACAATATTTTTGGAAATGATTAAACTACACTTACCTTCTGTATCTAAAAAGAGACCTATGTATCAGCTCCTGGCTTTCCAGCCTGCTCAGGTAGCGTCAACCCTAAGAAATGAATCGCACTTCATGACTCAAATAGTCTTCTAGGAGTGGGCAATCATAAATACCCCCATCATCCTCTTCACAGTGATACTCGACAACGAGTGAATCAGCTGTGGTTCCCCTCCCAACAACTCTACCCGTGTACCAGCAATCCAGACCCTCGTCATCTAAATACATGTGCTTTACAGTTCGACCTATCATATCTGCAGCACTGACAGATACTAACTCTACATAGCCATGTAAATAATCTGCCCATAAATCCACCCACCACAAGCCATCGTCCCCCTCATTCTAAGATGGAAATTAAATCTAGTCTCTGCCTGTCTAGGATCTATCTCCACCTGTTTAAAGTCTACAACTGTGGCCCTGCACCAAACACTCCCTCCTTCCTCTTTATCAAAAGCATGCCTGATTTTCTTGCCTACAAGATGTTCAGGCACCTCCACTAAAGGTAATCTAACCTGCTCTAACCCTGCTCTGGCCCTTCCTTTGTCTCTAACTGTAGTCTGCTGCTTTACTGCCAGGCTGAGGAAATGACTTTTTGCATCTGACACAACATCTGATGGGGCACAACCAAACACCCTCTCTTCCTCAGTGTTGGCCGGTGGCTCCTGACGGACTCTAAGAATACTTTTCAAGTTGCTGATAATGTTATCTAAGGGCAACTTCTTTCTGTCCTTACCCAAATTAAGAACACCATTCTCATTTTTGGTGCAAAGGACTACTCTTCTAAATCTCAACTGTGCCGATACAGCCAACAGTTGTGTCCTTTCACTCAGCCCCTGCAGCTGCTCGTCTACCTCCTCAACTGTTGTCCAGTGTCCCCCATACTTACCTAGCTCAACAGTGAGGCTTTCCTTACTGATGGCATCTTTCTTTTCCCTGTTCAGCTGTCTGGTTCTGGCGTCCAGCAATGCCATCTGCCTCTCCTCCCTAATGGCTGTGTTTCTAACACAAAAGGTGCCCCTCTGCTCCCGGACAGATTTTCTGGCTATGGAAATGACCTGCGCTTTCCTTTCACTATCTATTTCGGATAACCACTGCCATGATCTGTTCTGTTTGAAGAGCATAATCCCCTTCAGAGTGTTTGCTGTAGCCCTTGTCTTCTGACAGAGAAGTCTGTCAAACACACCAAAGTCCCGTTCGCAGCTCACGTTGGTCTTTGGTGCAGACGCGAGTTGACTATATAACTCGTCTGACATGTCAGCATAGCGTCCATGCGTTAAGTGGTCCACCAGCATGCTACTGCACACCCTCACGAGACTAGATAGAATAATCTCAATGGCATGAACAGTCATGGCATCGAACTCTACATCCCCCTCTAATCTCAACTGATGCAGAACAGGAGTTTCATGGACATCTATATCGTCAAATAGCCTCACTTCCCCTGCGAGAAATGGGCGTCCATCCTCCTGCCACTGCCTCAGTTTTCTAACTAGTTCCTGATACCTACCGTTCATGTCCAGCACATTCTCTTTCCTAGAAAGAGCCTGCCACAGGGGATCTACTACCTGTTTCCCTACCAAGCCTAATGCCCTACATCCTGCAAGATAATGAGGCACACTAATGTCCTCATAAACGGCCTCAACTAGCCTATAGTCTGTCTTATGGACAGCTGTAAAATCTCTACGATCGCTGCTCAGGAAGTACACACCAGCAGCGTTGTGGAATGTGACATTTGTTCTATTTCCTTTAAAGGAGGCAAGGGGAACACTGTCGGACCCATTCCTATCCATCACAAATGTTCTAAACTGGGTAGGCTTGCCACTCTTCTCACATCCACGTTCCTGAACAAGTTTACACACTGTTCTAAGTTAACAGCTCCACTCTCGCCAGTAATTTTCTGCAACCCGTGCAGCCGCTGGCTCCCTATAGTATTCTCTCAAAACACCATGTCTTCCCATGTGGCTTGATGAGCTAGTTTGTCAATGAGATGCAGGCCACAAAACAACTCATTGACTACCCCTAAACTGGCCTTCTCTGACTCACTACATAATTCAAAACCCTCAACTACATCGGGAAGTATATTTTTCCTGTACTCAACTAATATTTCATTGAACCTCTTTTCAGTGTTGGCCCGGTCACTCATGAGGTTCCTAATCTTGGAGAAAATATTTTTCTCCCCTAACTCTACATCTACCTCTACTCCCTCACTGCCCACTACATCCTGAATCATCTCCTTAACTGTGTCAAACGTGCACTGGGCAGAGCTGGAGGCCTGCTCTCTCAAACCTAAATGCAGTCTAGTGCCATCCTTTAAAACTATGCCTGCAGTGCCGTATTTATGGCCAAATTTACTTGTACACAAGGTGATTTCTGATTCAGACATTAACTCTTGAGTCAATTTGGAGTAGTGCAACTTTCCGTGCCTCGTCAACCATGCACTTGGAGAAAGACACACTTGGGAGCTTCTCTGGTTGGCTATGGGACATCTTATCTAAAACTACCTTCACTACCTCAGTCACGCAAACTAGGTCCATGTACACTTTCCTTACTGCATCTGTATATCTACCATGCTCATAAGTAGGTATCCTAGTCTGCACTACCCTATCTAATTCTTCCCTAGCAGTGGCATGCTCCCCTTTCCAAAATTCCACCTGCTCGTTCAAAACACTTACCTGTTCTTTTAAAGTTGAGGCCCTTTGACTACACTTGGCCGTCTTTCTCTTTAAATAACTACAGGTTTTTGCCTCCCTTTTCCTCTCTCCGCTAATGGCATCTAATCTCTCGCTGAGATCCTGTATCTTTGCCTCTAACTGGGCCTTAGCTTCTACCAATTCCCTGTTTTGAACTGAAAAATGATCTGTCTTGTTTAGTCCTTTCTAAACTACTCTCTCTACGTTTCAGCTTTTTCAGCAGTAATCTGCTGGGAGCCTTCTCTGACAGTCTTTCGCTGCACTTATTCAGCTTTGACTGAAGACTCCTAACCTTTACCTCTGCCTCATGCAATTTTTGACCCCTCTCCCTCCACTCTTTCTCTAACCTATCTTTCTCCTTAGTGAGATTATCAAAGTCTGCCTGCCTTGTGTCCCGTTCTCTAATCTCTCTACCTAGACTATCAACCACCTCGCCTGCCTCTCTAACACAAGTTAGTTCTGTGACTAAGCTAGTCTCATGCACAGTTCTAACCTTCTCTGTAACCTGACTAGCCACTGCTTCAATAGGCCTACACGTAGGCATACTAAATGCTTAACTATCAAATGCAATTCTCCTTCTGTGCGACAATTTTTTCCTTTGTGACTTCATTCTATGAACAGCCCCATTTAATGTACATTTAACAAGAGATATTCCCTCATTCGTCACATCAAAATTGTGGCACAGAATGTCAACTAAAATTTGAGTCTTGTTTTCCTTTGTTGAAACAAAGGAATTAATCTCAAGCATGCACTGGTTAACAAATGAAGGTCAATTTTTGGAGACCTAGCAACAGAAAAATCTTCTAACTCAATACTCATATTTTTACATTGAACAAGATCCTTACCACCCATACAATACCTTTCTGTCATTTTGCTGCAGCTCATTCTTCTTTAGACTCGAGTATAAATCTTGATATGTGTTTGATTGTCTCAGTAGTGAATCAGCAATTGTTTGTGTCAGCAGTGGATCAGTTGTGAAAAGACGAGATAGGAGGGCACAGTGGCTTTTTGTGATTTGAAAAAGTCAAGCAATTGCATTGATTGGCTACTGTATGCCCAAGGGTGATGCAATGAAGACGTCCATTGGTAATAAAAGAATATTTGATGAGATACAATGATTTAATTGGCTGTTAGTCCAGGATGATGCAACATTGCAACAACCACGGACTACAGAATGGCTGGCAATTAATACAGTAGTTAGAATATATTTGACCGCTTGTGAGCACATAACCATATTTAAAATCGTGAGGTAAAAAGTGAAATTATTAACTAAGGGAACTCCATGCAAGCTAAAACAACTAGCATGTTCCACAGACAGTCACAACAAAAGCTAGAGTGACATTTCTCCTCAGACTCCAAGCATTTTGAAGGGGGCGTGCCATACTTAACCTCAAATAAAAAAAAAGGCCTAACTGGGATTTGAAATCTGTTTTTTTGAGGACCTTGTTGAGCACCCCGACAAAGTATAGCACCAAATTCGGGTTTGCACGTTTGTTGTTCAGACTAGTAGCCATGTCAACAAAGGGCATACACTGATTTATGGCCGGTAAAACCTTAACCAATGGACGGGAAGCAAAGCACACGCAAAGCTGAGGATGCTGGGATCAAAACAAAACATTGGGTTCATCTCTAACTTTTAAAATGGCCGAGGCTTTTTATGTTGAATATGCAAGGGCCGAAAATTTCGTGGCCGTTTTGACCAAAAACAACAGCTCAGAACTCTGAAAGACCGCCAGAGCCATGGCGCTTTTCATGTATAAAAACAACTAATAATATATTCGAAAATGTTAAACATTTTTACATGGATGTGTTCATAGCGTTGATGGGAAACAGTAAATATAAATTTTACAGCCATATGTGAAACAACGTTTTTTAACAAAGCCTCTGAAAAACGGATGCAGTTCTACAAATCGCCACTACAAGCGTTTTGAGAGACGAACCGTAAGTAGGCTAGAATGAGACAGGTGAAATTACAGCTGGTTAACGACAGTTAGTGTTACTCTGAAACGATTTACAATGTTTATATACGTATTTATGTCCACTTTAGTAGTTATTAGATGATGTAAAAGTCGATGCAAGTCATTTTTTTTGCTTCTAACCGTTCAGAATTCTCCATTGGTTACATCACGGTCCGAATGTTTGACCTGTCCACTAACATGTTGCAGGTTGGCAACGTTAGCAATTTTCTCAGTTCACATTAACGTCACATTGGACAGATTTAACTCTTAACGACAGAAAAAGTGACAGATAAGACAGATTCAATAAGGTAGTTGTATATGTCAGAATCTGGCATATATGGCCAATTGGTGGGGTCATTTGTCCTGACTGACAAGCTGAATCTGCGGTATCAAAATAAAGGATTCTGGATCGTGCGCACCAAACTTCAGCAGGCGCTATACTAGAGATCAGTATGTTTGTGAACAAAGGCTCTAGCAACACTTACGGGTGGCAGAAGTAACAGTTTTGAGTGAGAGAATACGCTTTAATCTGTTGTGTTTAGGAATTAAACTGAATTTTGGCGAGTTGTAGAGTGCTAGATTTGTACAGATTCCCCCTCTGAAATGAAGCAAAAATGCCCAAAGACAACTATGTTGAAAGCACTTGTTCACATTACGTTTTTAACGTGCTGGTAACATTAAGCATTACAAAGTGGCCAACATTAACGTTTCATGGAAGTTAAACGTTGCCCTGGTTTACACCTTAACGTTATGAGAATTAGCCCGTGTTTTTTCTTATAATCTTTTATTCTTAACTTGTTTTAGGCTACTTCTTTATATGTTTCTCTGTCATTCAGTATAATAAATTTATGAAGTGACACAAGTGTTTATAAATAAACAAAAGTAATCTAAACTGTTTCCCCAAATAACATACATTTATTAGATTAAGGAAACACTTCACAACAAACTAAGGAAAGTTGGTAGTAGTAATTCATTGTCTGAACCCCCTGCCGTTGCCGCCTTGGGCCATCTAAATAATAATAGTCAATCACTCTCAGAAACAAATGCCGTTTCTATGTGTTTTTTATTTACCTATCTTTACCTATATCTGTAATCAAACTAGCTCATATAAGTAGTTAACCCATTAATATTACCCCAGAAAGCAAGACGACATTGAAAAAATGTTGATTTTCCATCTGAATCATCATTATGGTTGAGATTGAAATGTCGATGCTAAATAAATGTTGAAACACCATTACAATACTGATACAACCCGACAGTGTAGTTGACTGACGTTGGAATAACATTGATTTATAGTTGTCCTGATCATAATTGATTGACCATCGATTTGTAGTTGACCGGGTAACATGATTGAAAAGTCAGTGAATTATAGTTGACCGCGGAATATGATCGGAAAATGCATCGAATTATAGTTGACCGGGAGACCATGCAGTGTGTGGTAGACCAACGGCAACGACGATTCCCCCAAACACATCGGCTTTGTGACAGGTAAGCAGAGATTTCATGTAATGTTCGAATGTTCAGTTGTACTTAATTAAATATTCGTAAAACTTTTATAGTTTTTTAACATTGTTCCAAATTAGTCAAAACATTCATGTCTGTCACAATGGTCATTAAGGACCCAGGAATTGACAGAAGGTTAACGCTCTACCTAAGTTGGTTGGCTATACTTGGCTGCTAGCTCTGCCTCTGCCGATTAAAGTGTATTTAACAGTTAAATGGCTATAGTTTGTAACAAATGGGTTGATCAGCGAAATGAGTATTAACAAAATATCTAGAGAGGAAAATGTTTATTAAATGAATGGAGCATAACAAGTAACGGTAGGTTTAGCCCGCACTATTTTCGGTCAACTTGCTCGATGATAGAGAGACCATCAACTCGTTAGCTAACTTTCTAGTTTAAGTTAACGTTACCGTAAGGTTAGCTCGTTCGATCGCATTGTTTACTTGTGAGAATACACTCCAAAGCAAGAAACAACGCCCTAGGGCCTAGGCTATCAAGTATTGCTAGCAAACAAGTAACTTAATGCTAGGGCTGTCAGCACTAGTTTGAAGGTTCTATCCGTGATTATCATCTTTACAGCCGTGATAGTTTGTATAACTGCGCTTTCATATCACGGCTGTCAACCAATCATAGAATATGTTTCATTACGTTGTCATAAATGCATTCTTATTAAATAGATAGTCCAATCTGGAGTCACGTCAGTCGTGACTTTAGATTTTCACCCATGTATATCATTTTTATTCTAACAGTTAATTTTTGTTCCTCACTGTCCTTAACATAGTGCTTCATTTCCCCCCCTTTTTTCAGATTTCATTAAGACATCATTCATCAAGTAGGCCAGTCTCTAGAATATATTTTGCCTTCTGTTTTTATTGTATGTTTTTAATCTGAATCTGAACACCACTTGCACTTACAATGACATCACGCTGGTCAAAGAGGCGCAAATTTAGATCAATGCTTCAGGCCACAGAATCAGAGATACTACTGCAGTTTAAAGATAACTTTAACAAACAAAACTTGCAAGGCAAAACTGCCACTGCATTGGAACATGTTGAATGCCAATTGCCAAGGCTAGTAGTAGAGTCAAGCATTTCATCCTGTAGTCACTCAGTTGCAGAGGAGCTACCAGTTATAGAAGACTCTGAGCCGAGTTTAGTATTCAGAGAGACCCATGTGTCAATGGACACTGCTCATGACTACGGTGTTGAGAGGTTTGTCTGCTGTACATCAGCTATTGACTCAGATGATGCAGATGCTGAAGCTCCAACTACAGAGTTTTTGATTACAAGTTTGAGGTATTGGGCCTCTACATTTTCAGTCTCTCTAGTGGCAGTTACTGCTCTCTTGAGCATTTTGCACGTGTTTCACCCAGAATTTCCCAAAGATGCCCGGACAGTCCTCAGGACGCAAGGTCAAATACCAACTACGAAGATGGAGGGTGAGGAATACCATCATTTTGGTTTGGTTAAGGGGTTGGTGTCATGGCTAAAATCTTTGATCATGCCTGCTAACTTAAATTTAATTTAATTGCAGTTTAATATAGATGGACTACCACTATTCAAAAGTAGTAGACTTGAGTTCTGGCCAATTCTTGCAATTGTAAATATTGATTATACCAAATCACCATTCCTTGTTGGTCTCTATTGTGGCCTTAGCAAGCCCAAAAGTATATTTGAGTTCTTGGGCCCATTCATTGAGGACCTTGGTGGCATTTTAAGAATGGTATTATTTACAATGGCCAGCAGATAATGGTAAAAGTGTGTTCATTTGTGTGCGATGCCCCTGCACGAGCCTTTCTTAAAAATACAAAGGCTCATAATGGTTACTTCGGTTGTGACAAGTGTGTGCAAGAGGGTGAGTGGAAAAACAAAATGTCCTTTCCTGAAGTTAATGCAAAATTAAGAACTGATGCTGATTTTAACTCTATGATTAATGAGGGCCACCACTTGAATCAAACACTGTCTCCCTTAGCTTGTGTAGTGAAAATGGTTACAATGTTTCCTTTAGATTATATGCATTTATGTTGTCTTGGAGTAACTAGGAAACTTCTGTATTTCTGGATCAGGGGGAAAGTGCTTGCAACTAGGTTGTCCAGTCAGGTCATAAGGGACATTTCAGTTAAATTGAAGGGACTCAGACCCTACACGCCATTTGAGTTTAGCCGCAAACCCAGAGAGCTGTCGGAAATTGACAGATGGAAAGCAACAGAGCTACGGTATTTTATGTTGTATGCAGGCCCTGTAGTGCTTAGAATAGCATTCCTGTTGAGCTGTATGACAACTTCATGTTGTTTTCTGTAGCAATGCATCTGCTTTTATCTCCTGGTACATCAGTGGAAATGGTTGACTGTGCCCATGAGCTACTGGTATCTTTTGTTTGTCACTTTGGACAGCTATATGGTAGGCATGAAATTACTTACAATGTCCACATTGGAAGATGATGGGGGATCAGCTAACACACCTGGCAAAGGAATATCAACTCTTTGGGCCTTTAGATAACATCTCAGCATTTCCTTTCGAAAATTACTTAGGGCAAATTAAACGCCTATTACGCAGGAAGCCTCACTTGCCTTTACAACAAGTTGTGAAAAGGCTTTCAGAAATACCTGATGTAGAGGCATCAGACTTAAAGAAAGGACACACATTTATGCATCTGCATTATGATGGTCCTCTCTCTCTCTCTCTCTCTCTCTCTCTCTCTCTCTCTCTCTCTCTCTCTCTCTATGCAGAACAGTACAGAAAGGTAGTTACTGAAAAGTACACCCTGTCTTCAGGAAACGGGGATAACTGTGTACAAATTGTTAATGACATTGCCATTATTCAGAATATCGTTAAAGCAGCTGGTGGCACTTTTGTGATCTTCCAAAAATTTTGTCATAAGGAGTCTTATTTCCAGTATCCCCTACCATCATCCAACATTGGATGTTACAGAGTGTGGGAGTTGAACAACAGTCTTGGTGTGGCCAAGGTCCAACACATTAATAAGAAATATGTCCTTTTCCCTGACAAAACAGCATTCATTGCCATGCCCATCATACATAGCTAATAAGAAATAATCAGTCAGTCAGAATTAATCAGTTTGTGTTCCTCTATATTTTCCCCTTTGTGTTTTCTCTCTCTCTCTCTCTCTCTCTCTCTCTCTCTCTCTCTCTCTCTCTCTCTCTCTCTCTCTCTCTCTCTCTCTCTCTCTCTCTCTCTCTCTCTCTCTCTCTCTCTCTCTCTCTCTCTCTCTCTCTCTCTCTCTCTCTCTCTCTCTCTCTCTCTCTCTCTCTCTCTCTCTCTCTCTCTCTCTCTCTCTCTCTCAATCAGCATATTCCCTATTCTCTGCGAGCCCGTCCATCCTGGTCAATAAGTTTACCTCTATGGCGGTCTGGCGCTGTGTGAGCCGTTTCTGTAGCATTGCTGCTGCCTGTCGTTCTGATTCTGCTTAGTAAAATCACCCCTCAACCTCATTCAGTCTGTTGTTTGATCTGCATAGTTCTTGTTTAATCTCTGTTAGCAGTTTTATTGTCCCATTTGAAGGTTTGGAGTTTGTTTAGTTTAGGTTTAGGCAAGCATCACCTCTCTCTCCTCTTCATCACGCATCTCCTGGGTATTTATTTCCAGTTCGTGTTGAAGACAATATTTAAAAAATGAAGCAGTGGTGCATTGTCCAGTTCAGAAGTGGTGGCACAGACATTGTCCCCAATACCTGGTTAAAAGGAGAAAAAGTTTTATGGCCCCCTTATCCGACCAAAGAAACATCAAAGGTCCGTGCTGCCATTAGGAGGAGGGATGAGCCTACCGAAGGATGGCACACATACGAACCGGTGAGGCTCCTCATAAGCCGTGGTGGGTATTATCAAAATTGGTTCTATGATATTTGAATGTGAATCTTTGCATGTCAAAATTGATCTGTACCTGACAGTAAGTCATTACTTGTAGACACTTTTGAGGAAGCGGAAAGGAGTATGGGTCGATACTTAAAGGACCAGTGTGACACAACCGACATACAGTCGGAGGAAGGAAACCAACAAAATCCTGAAAAGAAAAAAAGGTAATACTGAATGTCCAGTTCCCACAGTGATAAGCTGTGAATTAAACTATTTATGTTGCTGGTTTGTGTGACAAGCTGGTACTATAGACAATTGGTTAATGTTATGTTCACATTTACAATTAGACCAAATCCCCTCTACAATGGGTCAGAATCTGAGGACGACCAACCATCAAAAAAGTATCCCCAGGCTCCAAGAGTTTTGTTTCCAGGTAAACTATATTGTGATGTGTGTGTAACAAAGTAAGCCTTCGTGGATAATCTAATTGAGCATAATAGCTTGTTATACCCTCTTCTTTTCACAACTCTGTCCTTTTTTCTCTTTTTACATCAAACAGCCTCCACCACTCTGCTGTCTCCCCCATCCCTCTACCAGCTCCCAACCTCATGCCCCAACCAGCTACCAAACTAATTATGCCCCAACCAGCTGCCAATCACCTTTACAGCTCCAGCCCTACACCAGCCCTTCACCCTTATCCGACTTCCAGTTCTTTACCCAAACCCACACATACCTGCCACATCCCCAGCAACTGGAGTCTGCAGGATTTGCTCCTCCACCACTCAATCCCTTAGAGGGGGTATCTCCTCCTGAAGGTATTTTTTTAAAGGGATTTTCATCACATCCTAATTGTCATTTCAAACACCAATATCCTGTCATTTGGATTCGTTACTAATAAGTGTTTGTCTTTTTATTTGTCAAGATTCCATAGATTCTGCAAGGCAACTACTAAAAGGCAAGTGCAAAATTGTTATGGTTTTACATAATAATAGAACTTCATTCATGTGTGAAAGGAATGGCCTAGTGTGCAATTCCAGCAGTTCTAAGTTGTCTTATTCTTGTCAATAGATGTTGCCTTGCAGAAATTAATAGGAATGGTGACAGAGTTGACCAGAGAGGTGAAGGACCTCCGAGAAGAATTTAGAGCCTTTCGCCAGGCCTCCAGCTCAGGTCCCATGGATGTTGAGGTTTTGCCTGTGGGTTTACCTCTGCACAATATGGAGGAACTGGACCATGCAGAAGCAACACTGGAGTCACCAGAGGCCAGGAAAACAATGGTAATTACATAAGGGTTATATAATTCTTCTGATTTAAAACTCTCACTGATCTGCCCCTCTTCATCATGTCAACATCACTTAAAATAGTTCTATTTTTTATATTGAAAAGATGAGACGCTTCGCTGTAATTGGAGGGACCACCCTGGAGGTGCGAGTGCGCCGCATGTTGGCCTATGCTCTCACCAACGAGCTGGCATCTGGCCTTAACTGGGCTGGGAAAAAAAACAAGGAGCAGAGGAAGGAAAAGAGGGCATTTAAAGAGATGATACTCTGCAAGTGCATTTTTGGTGAGTTATTTTGCCTACATGTCAGAAAAGTGTTATGCCTTGTTGTGCCAATAGTACATATCGGCTACCTAAAATGATTTACTATAACTTGTATGTGAACTAATATGTGTTGTTTTCTCAATTTAATCACATGATGACACGCTATTGCATTACCTTTCAATGGCACGGTTGACCAATTAGCTGTTAGCTATTAACTTTTAGGTTGTATTTGGCCATTAAGTGAATTAGTTGACCAACAGGCATTATAATGTTACATTAGTAGTGTTGGCTATAAGACTACTTATGAAAGCTGAAGCTTCATAAAAATGTGTATAAACTAAATGGTTTAAAAATCCAGTCCCATATCAGCGGCCTAGTGCCAAGAAAATCAGACGTGCTCATTAACAGCACTCCCTCTCGTGCGGTATTGCTTAAACTAATCACTTAATCACTAAAATTACTTGCAATTTCTGTCACAGAATTAGTCAACTAGTCCCTTCTCGACCTCCCGGGATCTGCGCCCATCCATGCGACTAACTCACGAGTCATGCCTGTCTGGACTGCCCATATGCGTGCGTGCGTTATTTCCCCATAGAATGGCTCGGTACCCCCATCACACGTGTTCGTGCTTACTTTACTTTAGATTATGTCAAATCAATCTTCTTGGCAGGACAGGCTGAACAATTTAATTTATGTATTTATTTCAAATAAAAAAGAGGCAACTTTATATAGGACATAGGAGGGGAAACGGCAGCATGGACTCAAGCGTATAACTTTATATATTTTTTGGTTCTGTGTTCTATTTAGAGGCCCTGACTCAGCAAATGGGGATTGCTGTAAGTGAATTTGGATTTGCCCAGGCAGTTCAGAAATGGCTCCGCTACGCTCCAGACCGAATGGGTGGGGCTGGACGAACAATCCAGAGCCAATGAATTACAAAATTAGAATTAAATGTATTAAAGGATTTTTTTAAGCTGATGTAAAGTTGTCCATTGTCATTTATTTATTAGATAAAGCATAATATTTGATAATACAAGGCTATAGATATATTTCATAGCATTAATCCTGGCTGTAGATAAAGCAGGACATATTTTTCATAATATGTGTAAGCATTATTAGTAATTTGCTGTGGTTTAATAACGGTTGAAATACCATTGAAGTCCGTTGATCTTTTGTTATGATTTCAACGTTGTTTCAATATTAACCGAGGGAGTGCAAAAAGTGATTAAGAATCAACGTCGGAGTTCAACATTGATTCAATACAATTAACGTTGACAGTGGGATGTTGATTTAACATCGTTTCAATGATTGTTTGCTAT
>JAPMUY010011011.1:0-13385 GCA_026901105.3 Galaxias olidus | reverse complement strand
CCAGCAAATTACCTTCATTGGACTAAAAGCAGGGACTCGGTCATTTGGATTGTCGTATGTCATTGAACTTGAAGTGGATTGATACTGCCCCGGATGACAGCGTTGAAGTTGAGGGGCCATTTTATACTCGAAAAGGTGAGTATGTGCTGTGACTGGGGAACCTCGGCTGTTTTGAAGAGTGTTACAATGCCATTCACATGTCCGTGAGCTTGTGCGTATACATGATGACATTGGCATCACTGGGCACGGGCACACATGGTAGTGAAGGCAACGCACAATAAGCAAGGAATTTGACTTAATGAGATTTCTTTGTCTCTCTCGACAGTCTCCACTATGATGACATCATTAGTGCAGAGTTCCAGGAGCACATGAGGTCTTCAATCCCAGTTCCAAATCTCCAATCTGAAGTCGGAGGGGGGGCTAATCCAGATTTGGGAATGCAACACACAGACTGCTGAATAGACAAAACTGAACTTCACAGGATTTGGAAAATCTGAGGGATCAGACATATTTGGTCTTTGTTTATACATACTTTTTTTTTCAGTTGTTGGGAAGCTATACCCGCCACAAAAGGAACATTTGTAGCCCAAGCTTAGTGACTCATTCTAGGCTTGAAACTCCGGAGATCCAGCTAGCCGAGTCCAGCCCACCAGCTTGGCCTAAACCCAGGTTCAGCCTTTCTCCTGACAGGGCCTGAAATTACTGGTGCTGCCCTGGGAGTCAAATTTCATGCAACCATTCCAATGGTGTAACGGTAAGTGGATTTCTAAAGTCTCTGCCAAACACATAAGCTTTAGCCTACACAGCTCATGTACTCACTTACCTCTCTCTCAACTCCTTTACCCACTCAGACACTACAGCTAGCTAACAGGATTTAGGTCATTGATATGCTTGAGACATCGCAGCCAGTTGAGGGGAAAGAGTCTAGTTGGGTGTTTTGGTGGGGTTGAATGGCGTCTTATTGTAAGTGGCGCTCACAGGCCACGTTCAGCCGAGTTGAATAAGTACTACAGTATGTTTCAACCTAGCCATCTAATAAACAAAATACTCCAGCTCCACTGGCCCCGGTAAAGCCAAACCCTGTCTGTGACTGATTGACTGTGTATCTGACAATAAGAGCCATCCATGATGGCATCACATCCCTGATTACATCTGTGGTGCTCGGCTCCTTCAGTCCCAAGGAGTTCCCCTGCCCCCCCCCCCCCCTTTCTCCAGCAAAGCCCCCACCAATGTCATATTATTCCACCCAATCCCCCCACAGTGTGCAAGCTGTACCCATTCAGTCGGTGTAGAGGGGGGTGTTGAAGACTGGGAAAGGCGGTCCACAGTGCCAATGAATAAGAGCACATGTGGCATATGGAAGTGGGGCTTCCTCCGCCATTGTCTCGCCAAATGGTGCTTTGGTCCCCCGAGGTTCTGCTGATGAATAGAGTCATACCCAGACCCCCCATATCTCAGATGCTAAACCCACACACATACACTCACATACTCACAGATTTATAGCACACACACGCACGCAGAATAAAACCCCCCACTGACTCACTTATTCACATGTGAACATAGGCAGCTCGTCAAGCACCCCTCCACCCCCACCCTCCCATAAAGCACACACAGACACGCACCAGCCACCACTGTGGAGTCTGTGGAACAGATGGCGGAGTGGCGGAAGTGGTGCCATAGTCCTCCATGTTTGTTTTGTTCACAGCCCATTACACTCGGGTCCAGGCGTCTGGAGTTTGCTCCGGGTGCAGCCCTACGGCTGGGACCACTGCCAAAAGCCAGTCGTCTGTAGTCTCCTCCTCGCCGATTATATTCCTGTCGCGTTATGGTTGAGGCCATACGGCTCTCTGGTTGTGGATACCGAGCTGATGAGTCGGTATGCACTGCTCCACGGCTCCCGTTTTTTTTCCAGGCTAGTGGGCTAATGCTAAGTGTGTCTTGAGACGAGGGAAAATGCTAGTGTCATAGTTCCAGGTGGAGTGTGTCTCCTATCCTGCCATTTTGATTAGAGAAGACGCAGCACACAAATCAGTGAACTGCCAAAAATAGCTGCCTGTAATGGCTGCATTTACAAACGTTGTTCTGCTGAGCTAGGGAACTGTAAACAAGCCCCTGAAGCCGTCATAAACTGACCTTCAGTATAATGTGAACTGGTTTGACCCGGTCTGAAGTGTGTGCCCCCCACCCTTCTTCATCTCCAGGCTGTCTGTGTGGTTTGGGTCTCCAGCGCTCGGAACAATATTGCGCCATGACGTCAGATATCTACCACCTCCCTCTCAATGTGTATGTCATCGTCCTGGGCATTGGCTTGTTTGTATTCATGCTCAGCCTCATCTTCTGCTGCTACCTGTTCAGGTGAGGAAGGGAGGGGCAATCACATGGCCCCCAACTGCTGTGGTTTTCAGACTATATTAATAATTGCATTGTGAAATGATATTTTAAGATCATTTTATATTATATTAATATTAAGTAACAATAATTACCAATACCAATAGGCATAATATTTACTTTAAATCATCCTTTGACTAGTAATGACAGTTACCATAGCACTCAAGATAAATACCACATGTATAAACATGATAGGAAACTAGTATCCATTATGAGCTTTATAGGCTAAATTTTAATTCATATGAATAACTTTTCTTCATAGTGACATATTGTCAGTTTACAATAACACACCCAGTAACACACATATGCATCATACTGGATCTCATTCTTTATGTATGATGTATAGCATACTGTACAATTGCAGCATTTAGCGTTTGAGTTCTAGTGTGTATCTTTTGAGAGTACTCATCTTACAAGGTATCCTTAACCTAACAAGATATCCTTACATATTCACACACACACACAGACACACACACACACACACAAAGACATTTTAAGCAAGCCGACTATCTTATTTCACGTTCTCTCCCCCTTCCCCCCATCTATCTTTAATTTACTTTCTCTCCATTTCACTCTCCTACTCTCATGCTCCAGGTTGAAACAGCAAGGAACGAGGGAGCAGTTCAGCTACAATGAGGTACCATATCTATCACTTTATGTGCGCATGTAACACCAGCTTCTGAGGCGAGTTAAAAATACGACAGCATTTCACACTGTTGTCATGTGTGAAACCTAAAGCCGACTCTTTATAGATGACCTTGGTCTCCATCCGTGTTAGCTACTCGGGTGCCAACTCCTCTGACTAACCTTTAATGCCATTCTATTTGCATGTCTGATAAAGAGCTGGACACCGCGCACAGATTTGGTACCAGGGTGTTAAAGCCTGGTGGAGTGTTATACTTGTTGATTGTCTATATGCCTTCACAGGGCAGGTTAGAATCTTACCCTCTGCTGTTACATTTTCTTTTGCAGTCAGCACATCTAGGGTTTCTGTTTGTCATCTACCCGGTCTGTTTAAACAACCGAACATTAAGAAGGGAGATGGTCCATGTAATTCAAGCTCAGCAGCCTTATTTTGCTCCTGACAGTGTTGACGGAGGAACATTTTCTGAATGCTCTACCATTCGCTCAAGCCAAAGCTAACCACGAAGGGATCTTAACGAGACTATGCATGTTCCAACACCTTTTTATTTGTTCTGGTTCTCCTTCTCTGTAGGTCGTTCTTAAGGGGGCTGGAAAGAAACTGAGCCTGCTTGGGGTAAGTATAAACTTGTTACAACCAGGGGCATTTTTGTGAAAAAAATAAGCAAATATTCAAATTCTAGCTATATAATGACTTAATTTAAGCTTTTTGTAAAACCCCATGAATTCCGAATGCCTACAATGTCACATATCAATTTGGATGATTTATTGATCCTAACATCCGGGGTGTGTTGAGTCAATCATTTGCGTCTCGGATGTGACCAAGAAAAGCACAGACCCAAACTAACTAGCCTGTCTGTGTGTGCCCTCACAGCAGACCTGTGCAGTGTGTTTAGAAGAGTTCAGGACCAGAGATGAACTAGGAGTGTGCCCATGCTCACACGCATTTCACAAGAAGTAAGTGCTAAGGTCGACGGTTTGTCTGGAAAGGACGCAATCTATATCTATGGCAATGCAACTGTTTATAAAAACATAATTTTGTGTCAGTCTATGATTTACTTTTTTGGGGCCTCATTCATAAACGCACACGCACACACTGAGACTGCGCTCCTCCCTGATCGGCCTGTCCTTGGATGCCCTTCCCATTGCAGGTGCCTGCTGAAGTGGCTGGAAATTCGCAGCGTGTGCCCCATGTGCAACAAGCCAATCCTCCGGCTGCACACGGACGGCACGCAGGGGGCCGAGGGTCCTCAGGACCCAGAGGAAGTGTGAGGGAGCTTGGGAAGGGAGGGGACCCGCGCTCCCCATATAAACACACACATTATATACACTAGGGATGATGGTGGTCTTCATATGGTCATCTCACTTAAAGGGTTGATAGTATTCTCAAGTGGCTTCCTTGGCTACTGGCCCTCCTATGAGCAATGTGGGCCGCATACTGTTGGTTGACTATGTTAGTTCAGTGAGGAACACTTTGGAAAGCTAAAGCAGAAGACACACGCAAGTCACAGACTGGGAACGTAGGCCCACATATAGATTAGACATGGGACTTCTTCCGAGGTTTGATTCTCTCTCGCCTGTCCAGCCCTTTGAAATCAAAGAGAGTGAGAGAACAAAGTGACCGAGGAAAGGGAGCCACTTAAGAATACGGGAGCTCCCCCCACTGTCATTGGACGGCTGGTACAGCACTGCCAGAGACACAGGTGACAAGGCTGCAAAGGTCATTGGTCAGGATCGATGTGGATACCTCTACTATCTCAGGGGTGTTACAATACAGCCAGCACAAACCATGTCACCGTATACCCTA
Organism: Galaxias olidus; assembly: GCA_026901105.3. Taxonomy (NCBI): domain Eukaryota; kingdom Metazoa; phylum Chordata; class Actinopteri; order Galaxiiformes; family Galaxiidae; genus Galaxias; species Galaxias olidus. Next base: position 8,548 of record JAPMUY010011011.1, on the reverse strand, counting down.
GTGCCACACATACATTATCCAATACTGCCAATCTAGATAATGCTATACTAGGGGGATTAGAGCCTTTAGCTGGCCCATTCACTAGACTCGACCAGTCTAATATCAACACAACTCTGATGTAGACAGTATTGTGCTGTGTCAAGGTCCAGTTACTATGAAGACTGATAGACAGTAGTCTTGCCTGTATGTACGTACGTATGTAATGTGACCCTATATATATCGTCATTTTGTATTGTTTGTTGCTTTAAAATAAAATGTTCAGTAACGTCCATTTTTTTATACTGATCCTTTATTGGGAGAAAAGGATGTCCTATCAGCTTGATTACATATTACAAAATTTTCATTGAATTATTATCACAAGGTGGCATTCTAAAATCCAGACAGGCCAACCACATTCGCATGTTCATACGCAGAATTCTCACAAGGAACTGAAGTTAATTCGACTTTACATAATCTTTTATGAAGCTTCAAATTTCATCTTTATACAACATAGGCTAAAAATCTGCTTGGTGAACCTCCGCATGACATAGGCTTGAATATTGTACAACCTCGCACAATATCCACATGCACAAGCCGAAATACAGGTCCTGCTGACGTAAAAATCAAGCTGCTTGAAAAAAAGAACCACAGAGCATAGTGCATCCCTAAACGTGTGTGTGTGTGTGTGTGTGTGTGTGTGTGTCTTTAGCAAGCAGCTCCCGTGCCTTTAGCCTCCACGTATTCCAGGGCCTTCTCTTTAACGGCCTGGATGCTTTCGGCCGTTCCGCTCTTCTTCTCGTACTCCAGGTAGCGCTTGAAGAAGAACTTGATCTTCTTCACGGCAAGGCTGAGGTGAATCACGCGGTCAAACAGCGCCCTGCACAGAACGAGCCGTTAGCGGTGCATCACTGGGCAGTCAATCATTCACTCCGGCGGCTCAAAGCTTGGACTCTATACAATAAACTAACAAGTATCCTAAGAAGCATATTGTTGTGAATATTTGTTACTGATTTACATTTAGTTAGTCTGGCGAGATCTGGTGAGGGGGGGGGTTAAGTTGTAATTTGTAGTGTGGCCAAAAAAAGGATGAATTAGGCTGTGGAGATTATGTCCACTCAAGGATGGGTGTGTGTGTGTGTGTGTGTTTACTTGCACGTATGCATCTGCATTTCCGCCTCACCTGACATCCTTCTGGGAGCCATGCTTGACCATGAGGTCTATGAAGACTGACCACAGGTCTGTGCGTTTGGGGTAGCTGGTCAGAATCTTGTCCAGCATGGACTTGCCCTTCTCCACGTCGCCGTAGCGGAACTCCAGCTGGGCAAACTTTGCGATCACGTCCACGTCTAGGTAGAGAGTTCAAAACATTAAGGACTACAGCAGGAAGCGCGCGCACACGCACACGCACACGCACACGCACACAGTTAACCTCTCCTCATTCATTAATCCCGTATGCACAGTAAAGGGGCATTTAGGGGCACGCGCACGCAAGCACGCACACAGAGTTAACCTCTCCTCATTCATTAATCCCGTATGCACAGTAAAGGGGCATTTAGTATTACAAGCAGAAATGGCAAGTATATTTCCAGAGAGAAACGTTAACCAGGGTCATCTCCACGGGGCCACTCCGTGGTTCAGTAGAACCAGGGCAGGCTTATGATTGCTGGGGGTTTCCTTACGCTCTTTGGTGTGGAGGCTCTTCAGGGCCCTCTGCAGGAGAGCGTTGGCCGCATCACCCTGGCCCTGCATGAGCAGGAAGGTGCCGTAGCTCAGCCACACCGCCCGGTTCTGACGGAAACGCTTTACCATTGTCTTGTAAAGGTTCTCAGCCTTCTACACACGCAAACACAAAGGTTCATTGTTAGCACCAGTAGGAGTAGGAGTAGAGTAGTACCTCTGCGATGAAAATTGGGACCATAAACTTGAACTGCTCTGCATAGCTCAGCATGCTAACTCCGTGGAACCTTCTAGGCAGGCGTTCAGACTGTACCTGGGTCTTCTCCGACTTGGCGTAGATGTCAGCCAGCTGCTGGTAGACTGGCATGGGCTCACAGAACTGCTGCGCCCGCTCAAACACCTTCTTCAGGCTCTCCTCAGTCCCGTAGAGGTTCTCCAGGTTCAACAGCGCCACCCACACGTTCAGCTTCTCCTGCTCCTCCCTGGCCCCGGCAAAACACACCAGGATCAGTGGCAGTCCACATACAGACGCGGAACGAAGACAATATGGAGGACACACACACACACACACACACACACACACACACACACACACCTCCCCCGGGTATCACCTGAAGCAAATGGTCTTGAGGGCCCTCTCGGCCACGGAGCGGGCCTGCTCTATCTGGGTGGCCTGCAGGTGGAAGGCCATGTACTGGAGCCAGAGTAGGGAGCTGTCTGGGCTGGCCAGGAGCAGACGCTCAAAGCTGGCCGCGTCCTGGGGCCTCAGCCCCGGGTCCATGAGCTCAGCCTCCTTCTTAATCAGGGCTTTCTCCGCCTGCTGCTTCTCCACCTCCTTCTCGTGGTGAGACTTCTTCGGGACCTGTGACAGGAGGGAGGGCAAAGAAAAGAGAAGGGTCCCGATAGACTGGTGAGTGGCCAGAATGAGTCAAGACGTCGCACCGTTGCCCCCCCAAAAATGGGAGTCTTGAGTCTCCTCACCTTGGCGCCGGAGCCCTCCCCGTCCTCCTCGTCACTGGAGTCTCCGGCGAGGGCAGCCGGGGCTGGCTTCAGGTCGCTCAGACCAGCGTCCCAGCAGAACCCTGCTGACACCTGCAACCTGGCCGCAGGGGCACGCTTCACCTGCTGGGAAATAAAAGAGAAAGAGAAAGAGAGAAAGAGAGAGGGGTCTATTCAGTGAGTCATTCAACAAGTCTTCATTTATAAAACCAGGGCAGCACGTACCTTTGCAGGCTCCGTTCGTTCCGTGGAGCACACCTCCACTCCACTGTCGCTGTCCTCCGTCTTTATCCTCTTTGATTTGTTCTTCCGCACCACCGCCGCCGCCAACTCCTGACCCTGACGCACGAGAGTGAGAAAAGTCAGACAGAACTTGAAGGGGGGGGGGGGGGGTGAAGATGGATGAAGAGCGAAAGACGGCAGGGAGAAAGAAAGAGAACTAAGAGATCAAATGAGAACACAGCCAGGGGTGCGTCTCACCTCCTGGCTCTCCGACTCCGGCCGTTTCCTCTTGGTCACCGGCTTGTATTTTTCCCCGGGGAGACGCAGTCTCAGGCGTAGGGATTCTGGGAGCGGGTCGGGCTTCCCGGTGTCCTCGTGGAGCAACGACAGACTCACGTGCGTCGTCTGTTTATTGATGCTGTGGAGAAAGAAGGTCAACAGTAAAACAGTAAACAGCTGGTTTAGTGGTGGAGACAGTCACAAGATGGCGCCAAAAGATTTCAAATATAAATGTAACTGCTAAAATCTTACGCTAAACTCTGGACATTTAAATTTTAGACTTTGTAACAAGTTAGCATTTCAGATTAGCTGTAGGATTTAGGGCTTGATTCAAAACCACAAAGCAAATTTGGAGGAAAATCACAAATCGAGCGCTATAATTTGGACATATCCAGAGTGGTTAGGTCAATCTGTCTTACCTGAGGATTTTGGTGGTGAGCAGGGTGTTTGAAGGGACATTTTTGGCAAAGACTGCGTGGCGCGGCACAAAGTACTTGGTGGCCTGAGAGAACTCGGCTCTGCCGACAATTGACCTGGAGAGCCTGTGGGAAAGGTCTTTGGGTTAGGAACACTGAGCAACTCCGATTCAATGAATAATCCCTCTGTGGCTTCCAAAGGAACAAAGAACTGAATATCAGGGACTGTGAAAGGGTCCGCACGCACGCACGCACGCACCTGACAAAGACTCCGTCCTCCTCTACAGAGCTGAGGTAACCTCTGATGACCTGGCCTTCCTTCAGGTCCTCCATTGATAGAACCTCAGTGTCTTTCACCACTGTGGAAACGGAGTTCAGCCTGGAAGAGAGGACACGCTCACAAATCTACCAGACAATATTCAGCTGTCCTGTTTAGGGAAAAACACACATTTCTACACACTAATGACTGAGTCTGTAATGCACATTATTTACACACCTCGATGGGCGTAGAGACAATAACCACTGGTCGTTTTGTTTCTCGAGAAGGAAGCACCTGTGAATAAAGCAAACCTCTGTGTCTCAGATACAAGCTCCTTACAAGTAAGTTGTCACTTTAAAGAACATCTACCAGGCAACGGGCGCTGGCAGTAACAATCAGCTAAACACGTGCTTTTAGCATTGTTGCCCCGCAAATGTGTCTTGAAAAAGGACCACTGACCTGACCACCTTGTTTTTACTGAATACGCGCAGAGGGTTGGGTTTGTACGCATCGGCCAAGTCCACCACGGAAACCGTTCCAGCGACACAACCGGGTAGCTTGAGCACCAAGCCACTCGGCTTGATAGTCAGCATCATCCCCATCGTAACCATGCCTTTCTCCAGCTTGTACGCACCTGGAAAGAATAGACACAAGCACCTTTCATTGAAATAGGATACCGCCACCATTTTATTGACACTCTAAAGTCAAGGGAAAAAAAGAGAGGAACAAAATAACAGATGCGCATACCTACAGGAACAGGAAATGAAAAACTGCCAGAATTAACCGATTCTCCTAGTCTTTGGCTCTATAGCTGCGTCAGAGTGACTGAGTGCTTACCATTGAGAGATAGATTGAGGTACTGTTTGCAGGGGCTAAGTCCTACTACAATGGCTTTAAGTGCCTTGCCCAATGGATACAGCTTCTGTGTTTTTTGGGCCTCCTGGAAATACAAAGGATGACATTCAGAGTCATTCGAAGGAGAAACTCCATCGTTACACACAGCCATAGCTAGAGGCCGTGTTTCGGTATTGTTCGGGCTGGTACACCCGGCGTGCTTACGTTGGGATCTCTGATCATGTTGAGGAGCTCTACTGTTCCTGTAACGGAGGGCCCAATGGCCACCACTAACGAGTTCTTCTCTCGGATGAACTGTGGACAAAAACAGAGACGCGATCAACAACCAAGGAGACAACGGAACCGCTGCTCTAGATTTCGAGAAACGTCGACGCCATCTCACCTTTGCGACAACACAGGTAACGGTCTGACCAGCTTGGTAGTTACTTAGCTTATCTTTGCCGTTTAACAGGGGTAGTTCCACATTCTCATCCAGCTTACTACACGGAAATGGAACGCGTGTCAGAATTGCACCGTTAAATGTAAAGGGACGTAATGCTTGAAGATAATCATCAGCAGCGCAAATGAAAACGAAAAAAAAAAAGTTTTCATTTCTGATTAGTTACCTTGGCATGAGGGTGAGCTCTGGAACGCCGTAAGTCAAATTAGCGTGTGAAATCGGCAAGTACCTGACCACAAAAAATGTAAACGAAACATTAAATTATACATACGTAGTAAAGATAACCAATGCTGTAGATCCATCTGGGTCTACCGAGTGGAGCTGTGACCTTCACCTGTGACTTTTGACCTCTCGCACACCGATCACCCTGGCTGTGACCTCACTGCCGCTCCGCAGCTTGGCAGTGGGGAACGTGCCCGCGCGCACTTCCTCCAGCAGCTCGGACACGTGCACGCTGGCCACGGTCCCGTTCTCCAGGGTCACGGTCACGCAGGTGGGCTTGACCGACTTCACCTTGCCTCTCACAAACTGCCCGTAAGAAAAGCCTGTCGAGTCGCGCAGGCCTTTGCTTTCGGCGGGCGCGCCCTTGCGTTTCTCCACAGTCCCGGCCCACACCACCAGGGGGAGCCCCTCTAGCTCGTCACAGCTGGAATCACTCACGGTGACCGTCAGGGTTTTCCTTGGGGCTGGCTTCTCCATCTCCGAGCGGAACGTCTCGTTCAGGTGGGAGGTGGTTTGAATGACGGTCAGATGACCCGTTTTGCCCAATGAGATGACGGCAAAGTCTTTGTCCACAAATTCATAGCATGCTTGGTAAGTCCATCCTTCTTCCAACTGTTGAGAAAGAAAAGTAACACATGAATGCGTCACTATTTCTCATTACAGATATGTCTGACAACACAGCTTCCTCTCCTATGCAGACCGTCAGTTAGGAGGCGGTGCTATGGTCCTGAAAGAGACTCACCGTTTTCTTGGTCCCCACCAGCTTTGGAAGTACGGACACATGGACTGTAGTGGTGACAAAGTCGACATAAAGGACCACTACAATGACCTTCTGGCCCTCGGTCAATTCCCTACCTGTCACCCACCAACACAAAGACAGGCAGCACTTAGGTCAGACATACTCCACAGTGTTTCAATTCTGTAAATCACTTCATAAATCCAGTCCATGAACTGATCGGTCGGTTCAGCTATAAGCTCCAAGTTATATGTTATTACTATTAACTATAATATTTTTGCTATGATTTATTTTGTCTTGCGAGTAACAATAATAAAAAAGACCAGCGGCTTGTTTATGGAGATGACGTTTATGCTCGGCAATGAGGACTCATAAATGAACAGACTTCAAGTAGAAGGGTGGACTAGAAGGTTCCTCCCTCAATAAGTCGACAGGATTTGGATGGCAGGAGTACCTACCCGTCACGTGCTGTTTGGAGGCCACAAAAATTGCTTCTGTCAGTTCATCCGACCTGAAGATGCGTCCCTCCTCATTCAACTGATCCACGGTCAGTTTCAGCTTCTGGCCGACCGACAACGCAAACAGCTGCTGGAGCAGCTCAGAGTCACCTGAAGATGGACAGACACGTAAACATTAAATGACAGAGGAAAACGTACTGCACTTCATGAAATGACTCCACCCCAAGTCATTCTTCACCCCACTGGTCAGGGTAGCTGTTGACAGGGTCAGACATCCTCAATACATAAAGCCAGGAGTTAAAACAGATCTCTACCAGGACAAGAGGATGTCTGTGTTTCACTGAATGAGGTGCTTCTCAGAGAGCTTTGAACTCACACTCACACTCACACTCACACTCACACTCACACTCACACTCACACTCACACTCACACTCACACTCACACTCACACTCACACTCACACTCACCTCTGCTGGTCAACATGCCGGCCACAGCACTCCTCTCCTGCAGGCCTCTGATCAGCCTGGCCTGGGCGTCGCCCTCCGGGGGAGCAGTGTCAGAGGGCTTTAGGCTGACCAGGAAGCGCCGCTTCTCCTCGTCCAGGTTGGTCACCTTGGCAAACACGGTCTGGCCGAGCTGGAACACGGCGGCGATGTTACTCAGGAACTTGTCACTTATGGCCTGTGGGAAGAACGAACGTAACCTGTGAGCAAATCATATTTCAATATTGATCGAGCGTTTCTTTAACCTCTCTCGGTTGTAATGAAATAAGCACCCTGGTCTATAACACTCACAGCCTTGGGGGCCAGGCCAGACAAGCCATTGGGGAACTCCACAAAGATCCCATAGGGCATGATACTTCTCACCCAGCCAACCAGCTGCATGCCCACTGTGATGTCCGAGAAGTGCTTGGCCACGGTCCCTTCCTCCAGGGACCACTTCAACAAGGGCTTCTTGGTAAGGGTCTTGACACGCAGGGGTTAAGGACCGTACCAGTGACACCTTGTAGAAACTGGAATTATCTGCGTTTACGGATTTGCTTCACAGAGAAGACGAGAGGCATCCCCTCACAAGCAAACCTCCCGAGGCGAACGCATTTGATTTACCTTAAGGCTTAGCTTCATTTAGTGAGCCAAAGTCCTATGGAAGGGCCTGACGCAGATCAAAAAAAGATAACATGCCTATCCAGGACACTCACCCATCCTGCCCCCACTGTGATCTACTTTTAAAATGATAGCACGCAATGAAGCCAAATGATGTTTACACAGTAAAGTGATCCCCTGCCTCATCAAGTCAACCAAAGTAGCATTCCAACTTCTTGTTGGGATAAGCACGGAGTACTCTTAACGTGATGCTCAGCTTGACAAACAGGTGGGCAAACGGGTTCGCTTTGGACTGTGAAAGGATACGATTGACTCCCTGGTCTTGCCGAGGAGGAAGAGGTTGGAGATGGTGTCTCCTTCCCTAAGACCCTCCCAAAGAAGAGGGCAGTTTGAAGTGTGGTCTGACAGGTGGCTGGTGGGCAGCAGGCCGTGGATCTCGTCGGGGAGAATGGACACCGCCACACCGCCGGGGGTCTTACTCAACACTCTGGCCTCCACTTTCTGCAAAATAGTGAGCAGACTCAAGCTCTCACCTGACCCAGGAAGGTTTAGCGTTATGACCCGATTTGGCACTGTTAAAGTCGGGAAAATCCTTACCTTTCCAATTTCAAATGTAAACTTGGGGACGGGTGCGATGTCAAGGATCTCCTGTCCCACAGCCTTGATGGAGAGCACCATCCTCTCGTTCACCAGGTCACACCTCAACACTTTAACCTTCACCACCTGAGCACAGAAGTGGATCGACACAGCAGGTTTTTTTCCCCCACACTCAAAATGAACTTCAGTACAAAAAAGAGACAAAGAAGGAAAACAAAGGCCTGCCAATTCTTTTAAAATGACACCACAGAAGCTAAGAGAGAGCAGGGGGGGGGTTCTGCATTACCTGGCCAACAGAGTAGAGCTCT
>JAPMUY010011009.1:0-13318 GCA_026901105.3 Galaxias olidus | reverse complement strand
CTTTCCGGATGCACTGTTTGTGAGTGGTGTAAAACATGCAATATATGAAGTGAAGATTTACTTGAAATTGAACTGAATTATGTTGATAAAGCAATTGCCATACTTTAGCCTTGTGTGGTGTCCGCATATCAAGAGCCTTGACTGGGTGGCAGACAGCTAGATAACGGTCCATGCTCATCACGGTCAGTGTAAAGGTACTGGTAAACATGTTATAGTAGTCTATGGAAACCACCGCCTTACAAATTGCATTTCCAAATGGCCAGAAACCCAGAAAGACATCTGTTCCCTGAAAGTAGAAGTGTTACCATGTCAAGCTGGTGACAATGTAATGGTTTGTAGTCAGTTTGAAAATCATAATAGCATGGTAATAATCATTACAAAAATTTTTAATATCTGATTACACAGAGAGAATATTGTGAATATATATTTTACGTACTGTTTAAAATTTGAAGATCAATGTATATAAATTAAATGTTAGAGCTACCTGGAAGGGTAATGTAGCCAGGACCAGGGAATCTGCTAGTGCTAGGTTGAATATGTAGATGTTTGTGGCTGTCTTCATCTTGGTGTATCTGTGAGGGGACCACACAGTAAGTATTCAAATCAATAACCAAACATTTTCTACTCATTCAAAAGTTGGATTTCCTGCAATATTAATACAAGTAGTAGTAGTGTAATAGTCTACTGTTTTTCTTAATTACATACTGCAGTAAATTAATTCAAATAAAAAAGAGACAAACTGACAATGTTTTGTCTACAAATACAAATTATGTTAATGACTGGTCTACTGTTGTGGCATGCTGTATTTGCTTGTCAGTTATCAATTTATGTATTTATCTTAATGGTCACTTTGCTCTACGTAGATGAAGAAGTCAACTCATCAACTTGCCTTCCACAGCCACACCATCAGCAAGTTCCAAGAGGACACAATGCAATGGTTCCACATTCACTAAACCCTTTATATTGCCTTCTTGCTTATACCACCTTGCTCCCCTTCCAATATATTCAATGATTGTTGCTGTTGGATGCATTTAGATATTTTTGATCAGTTTCACAATTCTGTAACTCAATGTGTAAAAAATCTGTTGTTAAGATTGGTGTTATTGGGCACTAACAATAATTTTAATGAGATGAGATGAGGTCTGAACCTGGTCAACGGTGTATACCTAATAATAGTTGCTAAAAATTTTTTTATAGTTTGCATTATGATTTAAGTGCCAGTAGTATGTTTAAACAAGTGTCCCCATACAAGTCTATCTCGTAATAGATTGTAGTATATTTTACCAGCATATAGGGCAGCGTTTACATGCCCTCTGTTTATAACATGTAAAAACATGTAAAAAGAAAGAGCAAGCCATCAAAGAGATCCGAAATTGGGATGGCATGGACGAGGACAGGCACAAGTTACTGGAGCTATTTACTTTTCAGCTGCAGACTGATTACAATGACTTTTGCAACGCCATGGAAACGGGCAAAATCAATGTGTCCGCAACTTTTGAGGAAGCAAATGTTGAGTAGTTTGATTTCAATTTTTGTTCTTGAGCTGTTTTTTCTTTAATGTGTCTATGCTGTTGTATTGAAATAAATTTGTATGTTGGTGTATATATGTAGCTAGGTCATGCCTCTTCATGTCTATTTTAGAAAAATGTAAATAGTTCAGGATAGGATAGGCTCCAGCACCTTGGGTCTGTACAGGATTGCCATGTAGTCAGCCAGAATGTGGGACCATTGTGTCATCTTGGACCCGGCTGACTGTGCCGAGGGATGCATAATGAAGAGTTTACTTCTCTACTTCTCATCTACACAGATCAAAATTACTATGAAGATAAACACATACATTGATAACTGACTAGCAAATATATCTAGGTATCACCCAGACTGATTGTTGTGTGTGATAGCTGTCTGTCCGTTTGTTGTGTGTTGTGTGTACCTAATTAGCGACCAATTTGTAAAGCGCTAAAAACTACGTCAATTTAATGAATTATTATTATTATTAAATACAGTCACAAAGGTAGACCAGCAAGGATGACATGTTTAACACATTTTTACTAAACTGGAGGATGAATATTAGTTATGCCAGACACAGAAGCCAAACATAGACATTTTACAACATTTGAATTAAATTAATTGCAATATATATATACATTTTAATTAATTAAAGCGAACTGATTAACACGAGACATTACATCCACGTAACTATTTATACAGTAAAAAAATATCACAGCCATAACGTTTCCATTATACATCACAAGACATAACGCTAGCCAAAACGTTTACAGTCAGATATAACGTTAGAGAGCTGATGCCAACGTCCCCATAGGGATACACACGTTTGATGGTTGGCAAATAAAAATAGTTAACATTAGATAGGGAGCAATCACATTGAGTTAATTAGAGTATACGTACCCTTCCTGTAAAAATGGTTTTGGAGTACATGTATATTACTTAAACTGAATGAACAAACATTTACCATGTAAGAAGCGTCAAATGAGCAATGTGGCTCAGATGTGAAACAATTGGAACATGAGGTAACCCTAAAAGGGAAAGTGTTGAAATAATCATGTTTCCATGTTCTGATTTGTATAATTTGTGTTTGATTTGCTAAACTAGTTATTGCAGTGACATAATCATGTTAATACTAAGCCCTGGAACTGTATCGAAAATGCTATTGCTGTGATTGCTTACTATCTAACATTATATATTTGTATTTACAAACTCACACACTTACTGTATAATAAGCGTCAAATGAGCAGTGTGGTGTAGACGTGAAACAAAGTGTCAATGTGATGGAATAGAGGCTGGCTTGTCTGGCAGTGCCACTGGCATGTGCCAAATAGTGATGTGTCGTTCGTGAACGAGTCGGCTCTATGAGAGCCGGTTCCCATCTGAGAGCCGTTATTCTTTATTTTTATTATAATTTTATAAAGACGAACAGAAACTAGCAGTAGCACGCATTACGTAAATAATTTTCAGGCAGTTTTATTTAACTCTCATTTGATAAACAATTGCATGAAACGTCTGAATTCTATTGAAATTATTAAATTTGTGCAGCAATTATCTAATTAGAGCACCTCTACAACTCGTGAAGGTGATGGCAGAGAGACGGAAAAAAAACAGAGAGAAGAAACAGGCTCAGCCCCACTAAGTTTAGTTTTCCTTAATGCCAATCTATCCTAAAGACAATGACTGTTGGATGTTGCTGTTTTGCATATTGAGATTTATTTGTTATTTGTTATATGGCACACCGTGTTCGGATTTGAGTGTGATATTGGTTTGGAATGGTTTGTGTTTTGGATTGCAATTGAAATAAAATGTCCAATCAATACACACCTGTAATAGGCCTAGTGTTTGAGGTTTTTGTATTATTTAAGGTTTTTGTACAAAACAATGTAAAATTATGGTATGCTGTACATCATAAGGTTTGGTATAGTTACATTGAACAATTCAAGTGATGTAGTACGTCACACATACCAGTCATAGGTCAAAACATCGCTAAATGGCTGAATTACAAAAGCCAGAAGTGGAACTAAATGAAGAGCCGAAAGGTGAACTGAGCCAAACGATCCGGCTCACTAAAAAGAGCCGGAACTCCCATCATTAGTGCCAGAGGATAAAATATCTCTCTCTCTCTCTATATATATATACACACCTTTTTTTAATTCGCAAGTTTGGCTGAATGATGCATGTAGTCACACTATATATTTTTTTACATTTCCAAATAATACGTATATGACAAATGTAGAAAACGGGGCTTACTTGTTCTTTCATCTGAGCCAACTACTACTTTTTGATCTGTAGATTAGAACAATAACAATTTTCTGTAGACTTAAGCAGGAAATAACATGGATGTGGGGAATAATCGAATGTTAGAAAACATTATTGAGCTCTGTTTGAGCATTAGTGAAATGTGAGTTATGACCGCTGCCTCAGATTTAGGCAGGAAGCAACAACGTGATATATGCAGATCGTTAAAATGTTTGAAAAAGTAACATTTGTTTATCTAAAAATAAGGCCTTAAGTCTTAAATATATGTTTGAAATGTCTTAAAAATGCCACAGACGGGGATTTCTGTTCCTACGTCACACACACCATTTCATAAAACAACGTGTAAGTGAAACAAAACATAGGAATTTCAGCGAATTTCAGGCGCACTTTAGCGTTGCACAGATTACAATGAATCAACAAAACGAATTATGTTTGCAGGAAACACTTAGACATAGGGCTTGCAAAGTTGGAAATGGGGGTTAAGTAAAAAAAATGTACGTTTAAACGTCAATTTAGTTGTTAGGATCATCCTTAACACACACACGCGTACTCTGCACTTGTGTTTATTGATCGCCAAACTAGTTATTACAGAGACTTAATCATCTTAATCATATTCTAAGAATACTAGTACACTGCCATGGTTCATAGAGATAAGCGCAAGGTGTTTGGTTGGTCGGTAAGAGCTAGGAAACTTCCGAGTGGTTTGCTCAATTCTGTCACCACTGTCAAATCTTAATTCTGTGGTGAATGGAGCTTATAGGCCAAGAGGGCGATTGATGGGCGGACTGCTGATAGGGAACACCTGTGGGTAATTGAGGAGAGATGTGAGAAACGGAAGGGTAGGAGAACAGTCAGGGAGACCTTGGCGAACGAGCAAAGCGAGGAGCGCAATAAGCAACGAGACGAGAGCAACGAGACGAGTCTGGAGCCAGAGGCTGGAGCAACGAGACGAGTGTGGAGCCAGAGATTGGAGCGCCGAGTGCGGAAACAGACGCTGGAGCCACGAGATGAGTGCGTAGCCAGAGGCAGGAGCGCCGAGTGCGGAACCAGAGACTGGAGCGTCACAGCGAGTGTGGAGTCATAGACTCCGACTTGTGACGGCGCCGATCGGGGAAGCACTCGCTGCCTTTTGGACTGCGCATGCTGTGGTGCTATGTGGAAGGAATGGTCGTAAGAGATAACTAGGAGTACACACGGCACGAGACGAGCCTATTAACCACCTGACACTCTCATCGGTCTCGAGATAAGTAGACCCCTCCTCCCTCCTCCCCCCCTTGGGCCGACTGTTGGACAAGCTAGATCTTTGGGGGGTGGGGCTCTGGGATGGACCTGTTGATCTGTTCACCTCTCACTTGTCCATTAGAAAGTACGGGCCGTTACAATACTAAGCATTGGAACTGTTACGAAATGTTGTTGCTGAGGTATAAGTATTCTGTAAATGTCCTTGGACAGCCTTCTCATTTTAGGTAGAGGTAGGCATCGGAGGGTCCATTGATAAACGAGTTAGCCTTTTGCAGCGACACATTGTTTTCCCGCATCAGCGCGCACACAGCTAACTTGCCCATAAATACTCATAATAATAATAATAATAATAATAATTTTATTTAACAGCTTGTTTGACATAACGCTTGCCCTCTGAAATTCAAAGACAGTGCTGGCCCGTGGTATAGGCAGTATAGGCAAATGCGAGGGGCGCCTATAAAATAGGCCCTATTTTCTGGGTTGCCTGCACTAACCCAGCGAACAATAACAACATAATGACATCCATCCATCCATTAACTTTTACCGCTTATCCTGTACAGGGTCCCGGAGCCTATCCCAGCGGACACAGGGCGAGAGGCGGGGTACACCCTGGACAGGTCGCCAGTCTATCACAGGGCCGACATATAGGGACAGACAACAACTCACACTCACATTCACACCTACGTTTAGAGTCACCGATTAACCTGCATGATAAATTAATAGTTCATGGGGATTGAACTTCTTGCTGTATGCTAACCACCGCACAACATAATGTAGATAAATTAATAGTTATCTATTGCACAGTAGTAGTTACCGTTGGAGCAGTGTTACTAGTAAGCTTCTAGCCTTGCTATATTAGCTTTCTTTGGACAATAGTTACGTTCGCTAATTTAATAAATAGCTAGAGTTAACGTCAGTTACTCTTATTCAATTCATTAGGGAAAGTTGGAAAGACTATCCATGTGTTTGGGGAATAGCCTACTACATCATTTTTAGAAATACACATTTTTGTGTATGTGTGTTGCACAAACCATCCACTGTCTGTCCTAAGAAACCAGGCATACATTTATGTTGATGATTTGCAAGTTTGCCACCATTAGCCCTACTTGTAAAAGTGCTATTATTGGCTGGGTCTGACCATCAGAAGCTTATTTATTAATTTAATGTAGCACCCAATGGTCACATATACTCAACTCCTCTCTTCAGATGCACTTTAAAAATATTTTCTTCTCACCCCTGCAGATCCTGGGCAACCTGCACCTCAGCACAGCCTAGCAGTGATGCAGCATCAGGTTCTGTCCCCTACACCTCAGCACAGTCAACATGGAACTCTTGACCTTCCTGCATGAGAAGCTGATAGAAATCTACCCCAATATGTGGGTAGCTCTGAGAATCAGCCACTCTCCTGTTACAGAGGCTCCTGCTGAAAGGAGCTTCTCTAAGCTCAAACTCATTAAAACCTACCTGAGATCTACTATGATGCAAGAACGTCTTCATTAGTATAAACAATGTGGTCTTACACGAGCTGTATTATGATGATCATGTCATAGATGACTTTGCTGCAACAAAGGTAATGTGAGTAAGGCTGTAGAACAATGTTACATTATGCACATTACACTGAGGTTTCTGTATTATAGTTATACACCGAACAGCCACAACATTAAAACCACCTGCCTAATATTGTGTCCCCCTCGTGCCAACAAAAAAGCTCTGACCCGTCGATGCATGGACTCCACAATACCTCTGAAGGTGTTCTGTGGTTTCTGGAACCAAGATGTTAGCAGCAGATCCTTCAAAGTGGCCATATTATGCTTTTTGAGTTTTCCCTTTTGTTTAGTATGTATGTTTTGTGCATGTAAAAGGTCTGAAAAGTTGCAAAGCCCATAGTCCACCCCAAAGGGAGCTACTCTCTCTCACAGAAAACACTGCTCCTGAACTACCTGAAACGCATCGTTTGTAGTCCGGCGTTTTCTTCCATAACTTATCTACGTCACTAAGTCACACATTTTCATAATGCCCACCTAGCGGCTAGTTTGGCACGCCCTCAAACAGAGCCAGTCAGAGCGGAGGCCGGGAAGTTTGGATAGTGGTTTCACCATGTCAAGAAAACGCTGCTTCCGTCAGTGCAAAGGCAAATCTCTTTGTTTAGCCAGCTGACCAATCAGAGCAGCCTGGGCTCGTCAGGAAATGGGCATTAAAGAGACAAGGAGCTAAAACGGAGCGTTTCAGACAGGGTGAATAGAGGTGCTGCAAACCCAGGCAGTTTGGAAAAAATAAATTGTTTATTGAACATTAAAACTAACAATTAAACCTATTCTAGTTGACCTCCTAAATAAAGGTATGAACCTGAAAATGAGCATAATAGGCACCCTTGAAGTCCTGTAAATTGTGAGGTGGGGCCTCCAAGGATCAGACTTGTTCCAGCACATCCCACAGATGCTCAATCGGATTGAGATCTGGATAATTTGTAGGCCAAGTAAACACTTTGAACAATTTGTCATGTTACTCAAATCATTCCTGAAAATTTTTTGCAGTGTGGCAGGGCACATAATCCTGCTGATAGAGGCCACTGCCATCAGGGAATACTGTTAAAAAGAATGGGTGTACTCTGTCTGCATCAATGTTTAGGTAGGTGGTACATGTCAAAGTAACATCCATACGAATGCCAGGACCCAAGGTTTCCCAGCAGAACATTGCCCAGAGCATCACACTGCATCCGCCAGCTTGCCTACTTCCCATAGTGCATCCTGGTGCCATCTCTTCTCCAGGTAAACGACGCACACGCACCCTGTCATCCACATGATCAAAAGAAAACATGATTCATCAGACCAGAGGCCTGTTCCATGAAGCGAGTTTACCAAATAAGTCAGGCTTCTTTTGGTTAGTCTGACTTATTTTCAGTTGATTCGGTTCCATAAATAAACTTCAAAATAGCTCAAGCTCAGTTACTATGGCAACTTATACTTGGAAACTAACCTGGTCTGGGGCAGGCTAACTGTCAGGCTAAGCCTGAGCTCTTGCTTAAGATGATGAAGCGATGATTTTAACAGTCTTTCTGGTGTGCTACCATATTATTTTACTTTATTAACTACTATCGTTCATATATCGATCGATCGATCGATGTATATACTGTATATATAATTAGTAATCATTGTTTTTATAGAAAGTCATCCTTACATTTTTTTTAATAAATCATACAATGGTTTATTAATAAGATGTAGAACCACATACTGTACGTCTTTAATTATATATTATGTAATATCAAACATTTATGCTTATGCTATACATAATATATGTCTCAATCTAAATTACCCCAGCAGATGCAAAGAAGAGTAATGTAGTATATAATAAATTCATCTGCCTCTAACCTCTAGGAAACCATGTTTAAAATGTAGGCCTATTGGTTAATAGGCCTACATTTAAGACAATGTAAAAAAAAAAAAAAAAAAAAAAAAAAAAAAAAAAAAGTTAACTTCGATCTGTTTAGTGGATCTGTGGGTTTTAATCAATTCAGTAAAGGTCTATAAATAAGGACCTCAACCCATGTTTCGTTCTTCTTTGTCAATCATGTTGTGTCCTTTCATTGATGAAGTGGTGGATGAGGGAGCAGTAATAGAATGCAGAGGATTTTAAAAACGATGGGGAAGTTTTTCTTATATTTGATCTTAAGAAATTTCCTAAGAGAAGACCGTGTTCTTAAACAACAGAATTGTTCGCACCTATGTTCTTATATCGATGAATCCTATTTCTTTGTAAATTGAAAGCTCATGACAGTTGTTGCTAATTAGCATAGAGAAACGCCCCGCCAATCCCCATAAAAGGGGATGAGACTGCAGGGCCTTGTGCAAATCAACTGTCATATTCAGTAGCGTCAGTAGTGGATATAAAATAACACGCAAAAAGATGAATGGGATGATATTACTCGTTCATGGAATGCTGTATCCGGAGAAGGGCACAGAACTAGACCAGGCCCCGGGCTGCACAAAAAAATCTGCGCACAGTTTGCAACGCTGCCTGCACGTACAATATACAAGACAATTCTGTTACGGTGAAGGTCCTAGGATGTTTTTAAATGCAAAGCACCTTCTTTACTAGCCTATTTTTATATTTTAAAAGTATTGTTAGCCGACAGAAATGTATTAATACACAGCAATTAAGTTGTACGTTTTCCTATTGCCTCACTGTCCGCTATCCAGCTTGTGTCCGCTTTCCTTTATTCATGCAAGTGTAGTTGCAGAACAGAGACTCGCGTCAGGTTGGGGGCGGAAATTTAGATAACAAATTCGGTCTGTGCTATTGGCCCACAAATTGTACGGGCCAATCTGGGTAGGGCTTGAATGTTTTTGGCCTGTTGAGAACTCGCTGTACCAGCGATGATGTAAATGATAAAAACATCTTGTAGTTTAA
Organism: Galaxias olidus; assembly: GCA_026901105.3. Classification (NCBI taxonomy): domain Eukaryota; kingdom Metazoa; phylum Chordata; class Actinopteri; order Galaxiiformes; family Galaxiidae; genus Galaxias; species Galaxias olidus. Next base: position 3,904 of record JAPMUY010011009.1, on the reverse strand, counting down.
ATCCTATAATATTTTACAACTGTAGAATGTAAGGAAACGTAAGAACAAATTACTTCAAACGAACATTCCGCCCTCAAAAATGTGCTTAAGTATGCTCTTGTGTTTGTAAATTTTTTTCTTACACAAGAACAAATCCCAAATAAGAAAACATTGGTGAATGTCAGAATCTTCGTGAAAACCTGCGTAAGTGGATTTTAAGAAGAAAGCTGTTCTTAAGAATGGTTGTTGAATGAGGCCCATTGTACCTTTAGGGATATTTCAGACCCTTTGGCTTACCCTGACTTTGGTTTACACTGACTACCTGTATTTTACCGTCTTCGAGCAAAGGGATTATATATATTTAATCTATCCTCAAGCCACACATTGCGCTCAGCATTCTGCAACAAAGCACTCACAGTCCCACAGACAGTGTGCACTGCACTGCGCTTTTAGTAATTAATTTATATGTATTAACCAAGTGAACATACATTTGCAGCCTTGATGTTTAATCTATGTGATGTGATATTGAATAGCCTATGATTTTACTGTTTGAATGTATTGTGCCTAATATTTAATTTGGTTGTATCAAAATATATTATGACATTTTAACTTAGAGCTACATGTCGGTATCAGTGTATGACACACATTCAATCAATAAGCAATTCTCTACCCGCCTTTCTGGCATCAATGAGACAATGAGCCCATGACCCTGTCGCCGGTTCACTGTTTTATTTTTATTTTTACTTTTGGTAGGTCCTAGCAGGGCCGGCACTGTTCAAAGGTCAGCATATATCTCAATTACTTCAGTCTATTTTTGGAACCAGTGATTTGCATAATTTGTTTCAAAGCCTTGTGGTTGGTAATGATACCGTGATCATTACGTGGCAATGTGATAGACTCAGACCAGAAGACCCATTCGAGGAGTGAACTACTAAATTCTCTTTCCTGTACTGAGGCTATGCGGCTGTCACGTGAAAAATTAACGAACAACTCAGACCCGAAGACCCAGTCGAGGGGTGACCTACTCATTTGTTTGCTATACTGAGTCTATGCGGCTGTCACGTGACAAATGAAGGAACGACTTACTCATTTCTGTTTCCTATACTAAGCCTATGTTGAATGAAATGAACGAATGACTCCAACACAACTGTTGTTGCGCATGCGCAACCAAAATTAACAAATCACTCTCTAAGACTACTTGTTGCTCCTGAGTAATTTTAAAGATTTGTTCAAAATGAACGAGTTGTTCATGAAGGACATCACTAATGGCACCTGAGTGAGAGTACTCTGGCACAGTTTTGGTACCGCTTCTTCTATGTGCAATTTGTTAGTTCTTATTATTTTGATCACATTTATTTTGCTTAAGTTGCCCAGTTTGAGTTTTCCTCAATTTTACATTTGATTTATTCTGTTAATTTAAAAAAGCGTAACAAACCAAAACATCACCTATTCGCTTGAATTCCACTTGGGCTTGTCTGAATGCTTTGGCTTAACTGTCTCTCCCGGCAGATACATTTAGCTTTAGAATTTTCAGCATGACGCAATCATATACTATTATCCTTAAGTCTTATTATGTGATTGCGTCGTAAGATTTTTTTTTTGTTGAGCATTTCGCTTCCAATGTAACGCCAAAATGTCCGTTCGAATGTCACGGAGTGCGCTTGTACACAGCTAATTAATCTGTCCACTAGTTATTTTTTTATTGTATTTTTTACATGCTTAATTTGTCCATAGACAATGAATGGGAATGTACTGGCAACGTAGACCGAATGGGGAAACAGATTATGCCCTCTGGTGGATTTTGAATGGAGGAGCAAATATATGCTCCCGTCCGAGTGAGTGTAGCACTCCGACTCCACAAATCAAACCATCCATCCATCCATCCATTTTCCACCGCTTATCCGGGGTCGGCAGCAGGCTAAGGAGAGTATTCCAGACGTCCCTATCCGCAGCAACGCTTTCCAGCTCCTCCTGGGGGATCCCGAGGCGTTCCCAGGCCAGATGAGATACATAATCTATCCAGTGTGTTCTGGGTCTACTGTTAAGGCAATCTATTGGAGAACGTGCTTTTTGAACCAAGGCATTAATCATTATAAGTTTAACGACCCTTTAGCTGAATATAACTTCCAAGGAGTCACTGTTCTAACCCCCTAGGCTGGATATAGTATTCCAACCTTTAAGCTGCATTCTTCTAAACTTCACTACCTGTTGCAGCCTGGAAAAAACAAGGCTCGCATTCTATGGATGTAGATATAAGACAGCAGACTTTAGGTTTAGATCATCATTCTCCTTCGGGCAGCGTCTTACACGTTGTGTGAGTATGATCCTTTTGCAAACGAACTTTGTCCTTTGCAGAGCTGATACTATCTTGATAAAATACTGGTATCAAACTTTATTATCTGGTTAACTTGTGTTTACAAGTTTGTTGTACAACAATGCTTAGTATTTGATCTCAACCATTTCTGTGTCTGTGTCTTATTGTGTTCTATTTACTTATGTTCGTGAGTGTATAAAGATCGGATCCACGACATTTTGGAGGTTCCACCGAGATATCGCTACTACTGCTGGGGCTGTTTCTCTGGAGGTGTGCAAATCCCCGTGGCTAGGCAGCTGCAAAGAAGCTGTGGTAGCTCGAACCATTTTTTGAGAAATTAGGATTTGACCTACCATTGCAAACATCACTACAGTAAGCGATGAAAACCGATAATTGTTACGAATTATTTGGCTTTTGAAAGTCTGAGAGCATATGAGATTGGATTTGGGATACGCACTGAGGTGGTTGATGTTCAATTATTATAGTAAAAATTCATTTAATGTTTGTGTGAGGGGGAAGAGGGAGTATTGATACTTGCTTCTTTAAGCCTCGCTCAGTAATAATAATAAAAAATAAAAATAAAAATCATAAAAAATTAAAATACATATATAAAAAGAAATATAGAGGTGGACGCACCTAGTCTAGTCCTGTTGAGGACAGGGTCGGCTGGAGTCCGACACAGAGATTTAAAGGAGAGACAAGGGCTCTCGCTTAATCTTGAGCGCACAACAAAGTGGAGGTTGCCTGCTTTTTGAAAAAGTGAGGTTCCCACGTGGTTAAAGGGGATGCTGGAAATCCGCCTAAAAACAGAGTGGAGGTTGCCTGCTTTTTGAAAAGAGAGTAGAGGTTCCCACATATGAAAGTCGCTACAGAGTGGAGGTTGCCTGCTTTTTGAAAAAGAGAGTAGATGTTCCCACCTGGTTAAAAGGGGATGCTGGAAATCCGCCTAGCGCAAAACAGAGTGGAGGTTGCCTACTTTTGAAAAAGAGAGTAGAGGTTCCCACGTCTGACGGTCCGTAACGGGTGTAAAGGATTCCTATTTGGTAAAGCGCTATATATGTTATGTCTTCTGATGTTTAATTGTTGTCTAAAAGTTTGTATTCTTGTCAAAGAGTTGCAACTCTTTTAATTATATTATAGGAGGCTCCAGGATATAATAAGGGGCACACGTTACATGTGATATGCAGTAACATGAAAGTAAAAAGAAGTTTGCGGGGTATATAAATTTGCTTTATATAAATAAGATAAGAATAAGAACTTTCTATTTGTATATACATAAATAAATCTAAGAATGACAAAAAGATTTGAAGGGAAGATTAAAAAAGCTAAAACAAGTGCCTGTAAAAAGGTTAATAAGAAATGGTCAAAACAGCTTGAAAGTTTGAAATTATGGAAAAAGGCAGCAGATGGAAAAAAAAAAAAAAAAAGAGTGTTGAAGTGTTTGTTGCATTGTACTGCTGACACAAATGCTTTGTTACATTATTTGGCCTTACAGGGACACAAAGCGTCCCTACAAAAACTCCAGCTGGTGAAAAAACAAGTGCACTACATTGGACACGAGATCTCTCAAAATACACGAACAATTGGTAAAGACAGAATCAAAGCAGTATT
>JAPMUY010011008.1:0-10000 GCA_026901105.3 Galaxias olidus | reverse complement strand
TCTCTCTGTCTCTCCTCTCCTTTCTTTCCATATCTCTCACTCTCTTTCCCTCTCTCTCTCTCTGTCTCTCTTTCCTTCTCTAACACCTAACCCTAATCTTTTCTCTCTCTCCCTCTCTCTCTCTTTCTCTCTCTGTCTCTCTTTTCTTCTCTAACACCTAACCCTAACTCTCTCTCTCTCTCTCTCTCTCTCTCTCTCTCAGGGTGGAGGCGGTGCACCCACGTGTGGCAGAGTTGAACCCGTACGTCCACGTGGACTCGTCCTCTTCTGCTTTGGATAACAGCTCTGACCTCAGCTTCCTCAGGAGGTACCAGGTGAGACCTCAGCTTCCTCAGGAGGTACCAGGTGAGACCTCAGCTTCCTCAGGAGGTACCAGGTGAGACCTCAGCTTCCTCAGGGGGTACCAGGTGAGACCTCAGCTTCCTCAGGGGGTACCAGGTGAGACCTCAGCTTCCCCGGGGGGTACCAGGTGAGAGCTCTGCTTCCTCAGGAGGTACCAGGTGAGAGCTCAGCTTCCTTATGAGGTACGAGGTGAGACCCCAGCGTCCTCAGGAGGTACCAGGTGAGACCCCAGCTTCCTCAGGGGGTACCAGGTGAGACCTCAGCTTCCCCAGGGGGTACCAGGTGAGAGCTCTGCTTCCTCAGGAGGTACCAGGTGAGAGCTCAGCTTCCTTATGAGGTACGAGGTGAGACCCCAGCGTCCTCAGGAGGTACCAGGTGAGACCCCAGCTTCCTCCGGGGGTACCAGGTGAGACCTCAGCGTCCTCAGGAGGTACCAGGTGAAGCCTGGGCTGAGCTGCTGTTTGCTGGTTTGTTCTCTGTTCTCTGTCCTCGTCTTCGTGTTCTCACTTAGACAAACGGATCATCTGAGACTTTGTTAGCTCCCTGTAAACTGCTTTAGAAATATGGTTTAGGAGGTGAGTGGTTATGACAGGAAAACCTTGGTTGTATCTGACTCTTGATGCAGGTCGTTTGTGTGGTGCTCTGTTTGTTTCTCCTAGTGTGTGATTCTCAGCGAAGCCAGACTGAGTCTGCAGGAGAAAGTCAACGAGTTCTGCCACTCCCAGCAACCTCCTATCAGGGTATGTTTGGATCGCTGTCATTGGAACACGCTTTTGACCGAAAGGTACTCAAGTGTTTTGATTAGCTGTGTCAGGATAGCAGGATCCTGCTCGGCTGTTGCCATGGCAACCACTGGGCCAGCTACGGTTGGTGATGTGACAGAAATGAACTCTGTGTCATTGTCCCCCACCCTCCCCACTTTTCAGTTCATTAGTGCCGACGCTTACGGAATCTGCGTGCGAGTGTTCTGTGATTTCGGGGAGGAGTTTGAGGTGTCGGACCCCACGGGGGAGGAGTCTAAGGAGTTCTTCATCCAAGACATCACTCAGGTCGATGACACTTCAGTATTGTTTGTTATTAATTTATTATTTCTATATTCTGAATCTATTATCTGGTCTTTGTTTATCTGAAGATCCTTTCCATTAATCATTGGTTCCTTTTTGTGTGGTATTATCCTTATTCTTTTGTCCTTTGCTGGCTTTACAGTAACCTAAATATGTAATTATCTTCTAGAAAGCACTTATTGTGACATTTTACCTGTGGGCAGAAGAAGTGGATACTTACGTTGACTGATGGGACGGAGTTTGAAGAGTAAAGGATTTATAGGTTTGAACCCTGCGTGAACCTTGTTCGCTAACCTGTGTGACCTTTGACCCCTTAGAACAATCCCGGGGTGGTGACCTGCATGGACAGCCGTACCCACGGGCTGCAGACGGGACAGAGCGTCCTCTTCAGAGAGGTCAACGGGATGGAGGGGCTCAACGGGACCAACCGCCAAGTCACAGGTACACACAGGAAGACCATAGTCCTATGATGCAGTCCAATAGACATATCATATCATATAATATCATACACACAGGAAGACCATAGTCCTATGATGCAGTCCAATAGACATATTATATCATATAATATCATACACACAGGAAGACCATAGTCCTATGATGCAGTCCAATAGACATATCATATCATATAATATCATACACACAGGAAGACCATAGTCCTATGATGCAGTCCAATAGACATATTATATTATATTATATCATATTATATTATGTCATATTATATTATATCATATTATATTATATTATATTTATATATATCATATCATATCATATCATATTATATGATATTATATTATATTATATTATAATATATTATATTATATTATCTTAATTTCTATTATATTATATTATAACGATTTTATATTATATTATATTATATTATATTATAATATGTGAATTTTTATATTATAATAATTATATAGTGGCGTATATTATCATATCATATCGTATCATATCTTCTGTTATATTATATTATATTATACTATATTATACTATATTATATATCATATCATATCATATATCTTCTATCATATTATATTATATTATATCATTTATATTATATTATATTATATTATACTATATTACATCATCATATTATATCATCATATTATATTATATTATATATTCAATATTGTATAGATTATATCTATGTGACACTATCATTCGTGTGTGTGTGTGTGTGTGTGTGTGTGTGTGTGTGTGTGTGTGTGTGTGTGTGTGTGTGTGTGTGTGTGTGTGTGTGTGTGTGTGTGTGTGTGTGTGTGTGTGTGTGTGTGTGTGTGTGTGTGTGTGTGTGTGTGTGTGTGTGTGTGTGTGTGTGTGTGTGTGTGTGTGTGTTATCCAGTCCTTTCCCCTCACAGTTTTGCCATTGGTGACACATCTCACCTGCAGCCCTATGCACATGGAGGGGTTCTTCCTCCTGGTGAAAACCTCTCAAACCTTTACATTTGTAAGTCAACCCTCAGATGCAACCTTGCACTTTAATTACATTTTAATTTGATCAATTTCATTTAATAAAATAAAAAATTAATAACGTGCAAACAATGTTTGTAAACAATGTTTGCTTTAGATGTGCAGATTTTACGTCAATATTTTAAGATTTTTTTTATAACTTGTGTGTCTGTGTTGTTGTTCTGTTGTCTTGTTAGGAGACGATGGAGAGACAGCTGTGCACACCGCAGCTTCTGACCCCAGACTTCAGCAAAGCTGACGTGAGTCTCTACACACACAAGCATTTCCATTTTAAAGGGACCATAATTAAAAATTTGTAATATTTTTTTTGGTCTAGCATTGTTTTATCACTCACAGGGATTGTACTACTGTTGTTCATGTGGATCTGTGTTTATCTACTGTATTTACTGAAGCGGCTTTAACAGTTTCACACTTTACACCTTGTTATTCTGTCCCTCAGGTCAGCATTCATTTAATGCGGGTAAACTGTATAAGTTTCACTGTTTTCCACTGTTCGTGTGGATCTGTGTTTATCTACTGTATTTAGTGAAGCGGCTCTAACAGTTTCACTGTTTAAATCTTGTTCATGTTGATCAGTATTTATCTAATGCAGGTATTCTGTGTGTAGTGAAGCGGCTCTAACTGTTTCACTGTTTACACCTTGTTTATGTGAATCTGTATTTATATAATGCAGGTATTCTGTGTGTAGTGAAGCGGCTCTAACTGTTTCACTGTTTACACCTTGTTTATGTGAATCTGTATTTATATAATGCAGGTATTCTGTGTGTAGTGAAGTGGCTCTAACTAACAGTTTACACCTTGTTTATGTGAATCTGTATTTATATAATGCCTGTGTTGAAGTTCAACAGTTTCACTGTTTACACCTTGTTTTTCTGCCCCCAGGCTCCACTCCAGATCCACGCCGCCATGCTGGCTCTTGACGCCTTCCAGGAGCAGTACAACAGACTGCCCAATGTCTGGTAAGGACATAACCGTCATCTATCAGACATTTTTATTCACTTCCTACAATAGAGAAACTTAGGGTTAAGTTGTGCCTTGCTCAATGATCATTGTTATAATTACAGAGTTTGCTCGATATTTTTTTTACGTTTGTTTGTTTTTTTGTTCCCTTTGATGTTTGTTTTTGTTTACTCAAAAATGCATCGTCATTGAATTTGAGTTGATTGAAGTTATCAGGGTTGTTTATTATTTTTGTTGTTGTTGTTTTTTTCTTCAGTTGTTTACAGGATGCTGACGTTCTATTGAAGCTCACAGAGGAAGTCAACGAGACACTCAGGAACAAAGTGAGTGGGGCTGCTTTTGTCAACACACACACACACACACACACACACACACACACACACTCACACTCACACTCACACACACACACACACACACACACACAGACGCACGCACACACACACACACACACACACACAATTACAATCAGACGCAGGCATCACTTCTGTCACAGCTACTTTTCTTAAGCAAAATGGTGGACGCTAACAAACTCACCTGTCTGGAGATATTATCTTCTTATGCACACTCGTCATCCTTGCTTACTTGCTTGTCTCTATTTGTTTTGTTTTGTGTCCGTACTCTGTCAGGCTCCAGTGAATGCCGAGTTGGTGCGCCTCCTCTCCAGGACTGCGAGGGGTGCTCTCCCTCCGTTAGCGGCGGCTGCGGGAGGTCTGGCCAGCCAGAGGTTCTCAAGGCTCTGACAGGGAAGTTCGCACCCCTGCAGCAGTGGGTAGGTAACCCCTCTCTGACACAAGATCACCTCTCTTCTGTGTTTGGTGCACACTTAAAAAAAAAAAAAAGGCAAAGTGAAAACGTCTCTCGCTCTCCCTCTCTCTCTCTTTTGTGACCAGTTCTATCTAGATGCCATAGAAGTTGTCAAGCCTCTGCAGTCTCTTTGTGCTGAGGAGTTTATCCCAAGGTAAGACCTCATTAAAAGGTGCCACACACACACACACACACAAACACACACACACACACACACACACACACACACACACACACACACACGTGTTTATCTGCTTTGTCACAGAAGTGTTTTTGTGTGTGTGTGTGTGTGTGTGTGTGTGTGTGTGTGTGTGTGTGTGTGTGTGTGTGTGTGTGTGTGTGTGTGTTTGGCGGGCAGAGGTGACCGTTACGACGCGTTGCGAGTCTGCATCGGAGACGCCATGTGTCTGGAGCTTCATAAACTCAGAGTTTTCATGGTGAGCAGTGATCTAGTGTTAGCATCCAATCACAGTGTTTATGGTGAGCAGTGATCTAGTGTTAGCATCCAATCACTGTTTATGGTGAGCAGTGATCTAGTGTTAGCATCCAATCACAGCGTTTATGGTGAGCAGTGATTTAGTGTTAGCATCAATTCAAACAAACTTGTGTAAACTTTTAAGTATGGTGGGGGTGGGGTGGGGGGACGGTACTACATTCATATGAATTTGGGGGGGGGACTCCTGTTTAATTGTCAGTCGTGTTTGTTTTCGGCAAAGTGTGTACTAGTGTTGGTTACGTTGCAGAGGTACTGAGTGAGGCGTTTCCTCTGAGTGTCGTTGTTCTGTGATTGACAGGTGGGCTGCGGTGCAATTGGCTGTGAGATGCTGAAGAACTTAGCCCTGCTCGGTGTAGGACTGGCCAGGTGCTCAGGAGAGGTACCTACTAAGCAGTCCCTCTGACAATTTAGTTTATATTTATATAATAATAATTATAAATAGACATAATATTGTATATTATTATAGTATAATGCTCGGTGTAGGACTGGCCAGGTGCTCAGGAGAGGTACCTTGAAGCAGTGCTCCATCAGTCCCTCTATGACAGTCTAGTTTATATTTATATAATAATATTTATAAAGATATAATATTGTATATTATTATAGGATAATACTTTATCCCTATGTAAATAGACTGTATGCATTGAGCCTTGTGTTTGTCTCTATGTAAACTCAGATAGTCATAACAAAGCCAGACCTGATAGAGAAGTCTAACCTCAACAGACAGTTCCTCTATTGTAATATAGTTTATAAAATAATAGTTTATATTTATAATATGTATATTTAATAATATTTATTTTATAATGATAGTTTATCCCTATGTATAAATACGCATTGTGTTTGTCTCGGTGTAAATTCAGATAGTCATAACAGACCCAGACCTGATAGAGAAGTCAAATCTCAACAGACAGTTCCTCTTCAGACCACACCACATACAGGTGAGAACTACTACTGTACTACTACTGTACTACTACTATTACTACTCATACAGTAGTACTACTGTACTGCTATTACTACTTATACAGTACTACTACTGTACTACTATGACTACTCATACAGTACTTCTACTGTACTACTATTACTACTCATCCAATACTACTGTACTACCACTATTACTACTCATACAATACTACTACTAAACTACCACTGTTACTACCCATACAGTACTACTACTGTACTGCTATTACTACTCATACAGTACTATTACTGTACTACTATGACTACTCATCCAATACTACTACTGTACTACTACTATTACTACTCATACAATACTACCACTATTACTACTCGTACAATACTACCACTGTACTGCTATTACAGTACTATTACTGTACTACTATGACTACTCATCCAATACTACTAGTGTACTACTACTATGACTACTCATCCAATACTACTACTGTACTACTACTATGACTACTCATCCAATACTACTACTGTACTACCGCTATGACTACTCATCCAATACTACTACTGTACTACTACTATTACTACTCATACAGTACTACTACTGTACTGCTATTACTACTCATACCAGTACTACTACTGTACTGCTATTACTACTCATACAGTACTTCTACTGTACTACCACTATTACTACTCATACAGTACTATTACTATACTACCACTATTACTACTCATACAGTACTACTACTGTACTGCTATTACTACTCATAGACCCAAAAGTCTTATGTCTGTTTTCCTATCTCTCATTCCCTCCTATTCCCCCTTCCTCTCTCATTCCCTCTCCCTATCCCTATACCTCTCTCTCTCCACCCCCCTCTCTCTTTCTTATTTTCTCTCTTCCTCTCTTCTCCCCTCCCTACCTCTCCCTCTCTCTCTCTCTCTCTCTCTCGCTCTCTCTCTCTCTCTCTCTCTATCTCTCTCTCTCTCTCTCTCTCTCTCTCTCTCTCTCTCTCTATCTCTCTCTCTCTCTCTCTCATTCCCTCTCTGTCTCTCTCTCTCTCTCTCTCTCTCTCTCTCTCTCTCTCTCTCCCTGTCTCTCTCTCTCTACTCTCTCTCTCTCTCTCTCTCTCATTCTCTCTCACTCCTGTCTCTCTCTCCTCTCCGGTCTCCCTGTCTCTCATTCCCTCTCCCTGTCTCTCTCTCCTCTCCGGTCTCCCTGTCTCTCATTCCCTCTCCCTGTCTCTCTCTCCTCTCCGGTCTCCCTGTCTCTCATTCCCTCTCCCTGTCTCTCATTCCCTCTCCCTGTCTCTCTCTCCTCTCCGGTCTCCCTGTCTCTCATTCCCTCTCCCTGTCTCTCATCTCTCCCCTGTCTCTCTCTCTCTCCCTCTCTCTCCCTCTCCCTGTCTCTCTCTCCTCTCCCTCGGTCTCCCTGTCTCTCATTCCCTCTCTGTCTCTCATTCCCTCTCTCTCTCTCCTCTCCGTCTCCCTGTCTCTCTCTCTCCCTGTCTCTCTCTCTCTGTCTGTCTCTCTCTGTCTCTGTCTCTCTCTCTCCCTGTCTCTCTCTCTCCCTGTCTCTCTCTCTCTCTCCGGTCTCCCTGTCTCTCATTCCCTCTCCCTCTCTCTCTCTCCGGTCTCCCTGTCTCTCATTCCCTCTCCCTGTCTCTCATATCTCTCTCCCTGTCTCTCTCTCTCTCTCCGGTCTCCCTGTCTCTCATCTCTCTCATCTCTCTCTCCCTGTCTCTCTCTCCTCTCCGGTCCCTCTCTCTCATTCCCTCTCCCTGTCTCTCTCTCCCTCTCCGGTCTCCCTGTCTCTCATTCCCTCTCCCTCTCTCTAATTCCCTATGTCTCCCTGTCTCTCATTCCCTCTCCCTGTCTCTCTCTCCTCTCCGGTCTCCCTGTCTCTCATTCCCTCTCCCTGTCTCTCTCTCCTCTCCGGTCTCCCTGTCTCTCATTCCCTCTCCCTGTCTCTCTCTCCTCTCGTCTCCCTGTCTCATTCCCTCTCCCTGTCTCTCATTCCCTCTCCCTGTCTCTCTCTCTCTCTCTCCGGTCTCTCTCTGTCTCTCATTCCCTCTCCCTGTCTCTCATTCCCTCTCCCTGTCTCTCTCTCCTCTCCGTCTCTCTCTCATTCCCTCTCCCTGTCTCTCTCTATTCCCTCTCCCTGTCTCTCTCTCTCTCATCTCCCTGTCTCTCATTCCCTCTCCCTGTCTCTCTCTCCTCTCCGGTTTCCCTGTCTCTCATTCCCTCTCCCTGTCTCTCATTCCCTCTCCCTGTCTCTCTCTCCTCTCCGGTCTCCCTGTCTCTCATTCCCTCTCCCTGTCTCTCATTCCCTCTCCCTGTCTCTCTCTCCTCTCCGGTCTCCCTGTCTCTCATTCCCTCTCCCTGTCTCTCTCTCCTCTCCGGTCTCCCTGTCTCTCATTCCCTCTCCCTGTCTCTCTCTCCTCTCCGGTCTCCCTGTCTCTCATTCCCTCTCCCTGTCTCTCTCTCCTCTCCGGTCTCCCCACCAGAAAGCAAAGAGCACCACGGCTGCAGAAGCCACTCTGGAGATCAACCCGGAGCTGCAGGTGGACGCCCACCTTCACAAGGTGTGTCCAGCCACCGAGGGCGTGTACAGCGACCCCTTCTACTCCCGCCTCCACCTGGTCGTCACGGCGCTGGACAACGTGGAGGCGCGCCGATACGTCGACAGGTAGCAGGGGGAGGGGCGGAGCCTGAGACAGTTAAACGTCAACTCTGTGATATGATGATGTCATAGAAAAGAGAACTAGCAGTAACACTCAGGATGCCTTTTTTACCTTTTTTTATTTTTGTCTTTGTATTTTAGCTGTCCAATGCCAACCTATTTCTGTTAAGACATTGTACAACAAGAGCTTTCTTTTTTTAAGAAAGACTAAATCAAAAGACCTCAATATGTGACACAATGTAAACTGTCCTCTCTCCCTTTGTGACCCCCCCCTCACTGTCTCTCTCTCTCTCTCTCTCTCTCTCTCTCTCTCTCTCTCTCTCTCTCTCTCTCTCTCTCTCTCTCTCTCTTCCCCCCCCTCCCTCCTCCTCTCCCCCCGTGTGATTGGTTGATTCCCAGCCGCTGCCTATGCAATCAGAAGGCTCTCCTGGATTCAGGCACCATGGGAACCAAAGGACACACGGAGATCATCGTGCCAAACCTGACCGAGTCTTACAACAGCCATGTGAGTTGTGTTTTGTCTTGGTTTCAATTGACATTTCAGTCAGCAGTCATTAGGAACCGTCCCCAGTTCAGTTGAGTTGGAGGCTGTGTGTTTATATTTGAACCTTTGGCCGTCTGTTTTCTGTTTTGGGCAGAGGGACCCTCCAGAGGAGGAGATCCCCTTCTGCACTCTCAAGTCTTTCCCTGCTGTCATCGAACACACCATTCAATGGGCCCGGGACAAGGTGGGCCTCTAACACACACACACACACACACACACACACAAACCTATACACACACACACACACACACACACACACACACACACACACCTATACACACATTCACGTACAAACACTTGCACACAGACTCACATATACACAAAAGTGCACACACACACACATAACACAATATATACATTACACAAACACACACACACACACACACACACACACACACACACACCCTATACACACACACACACACACTTATACAGTCACACACACACACACACACACACAAAACACACACACGTACACAGTCACACACACACACACACACACACACACACACACACACACACACACACACACACACGTAGACAGTCACACACACACACACACACAGAGTATCTGTTATCTTTATAATCGTTCTGTTATTCCCTGTCTGCGATGATATCTATTCCTTTCTATTACGTTTTGGATCATTTCTAGAATCAGTTTGTGGTTTAAAGATGTTAGGTCAATTATGAATTATCTCCTGCTTTAGCAAAACAGCTCTGTTCTGTTGCGTTTACAC
>JAPMUY010011007.1:5000-10000 GCA_026901105.3 Galaxias olidus | reverse complement strand
ACACACACACACATACACACACACACACACACACACACACACACACACACACACTGACAAGGATTACATACACAAACATATGGGGTTCCATTAATGCCAAAATTTTGCAACTGGCTTTGCGTTAGGAGTTGCCTATTGCTTTGGCTTTGGGCATTGCGTTGGTCGTCGCTTTGCGTTTTGAGTTGCCTAATGCGCTGGCTTTGTACAATGCGTGTGGCGTTGCTTATTGTTTTGCGTTTGGAGTTGCCTATTGCGCTGGCTTTGTACAATGCGTGTGGCGTTGCTTATTGCTTTGCGTTTGGAGTTGGCTATTGCGCTGGCTTTGTACAATGCGTGTGGCGTAGCCTATTGTGTTGGCTTTATACAATGCGTGTGTCGTTGCCTATTGCTTTTGCTTTGTACAATGTGTTTATGGTTGCCTATTGCGTTGTCGTTTGCTACACAGGCTACACACAGAATGCTAAGCTATACACAGCCTTCCGCCAGCGATTTGTTAACATGGACCTAGTCGACCGTTTAGGAGTTGGAGTTCATCAAATAACTAGTTTTAGCTTATACTGAAAAAAAGAACTTGTAGGATTTACTTGATAAAATCCTCGTAACAATTTGCACTAATACTTTTAAAGTAAATTTTACTGCTGTAATATCAAGTACAACTTATTTGCCAGTATCAAGTAAAATGTAGCTAGCTCTTAATATAACGTTAATCAAGATATTAAGTAAATGTTAATTATTTTCAAATTATATGTTAAATTTATGTGATCAAGTAAAATCAATTAAATATTGTCAGTCAGGAACATTGATGTCATCAAAATATTAAGTAAATCTTACTTATCCGTAATATAGTGTTATGAAGTAAATAACTAGATTTTCTTCTGTTTAACATTTTCATTACTTAGTTGTATTAAGTTATATTACTCAATATAGTTATGTAAATGTTATCAATTTTCTTTTGATAAATGTTACCAAAAAAATTTAATTATTTTCTCTATCAATATACATTCATCAGAAATCACAACTAAAATACAATACAATGAATTTGTTAGTTGTTTATTTGTCACCATTAAACAGTAATGAATCACTCACTAATGAAACCTCAGGTTATTGTCTTAAAGTTACAACAATCATCAATGTGTCAGTTGAAAACAAAAACAAAATAAAAACATGGAATATTCAATTTTACCTTGCTAAATACATATACAAATCCACCGCATCCAACACAGATCTGGAATGGCTCTTTTCAAATATTCAATTAAAACCATACAACAGTGCAATTGCAACATTCAAACCTTAACACCAATGCAATGACCTGGTAGTCATGAAAAAAGTACTCAAGGTGCATTCAGTAAAACCCATGTTCTCAAAGTTAAAACAATCATCAAGTTTGTTGAATAGCCATGAATTCAGAATAATGGCTCTCATTGTGAACACATTTCTTTTGTCTTATACCTTAAGTCAAAACAAAAACTATATTTCAGACAGGTGGCTATTAGGTTTGATTAATTATGGATTTAGTTTGTCATACTGTCTGTCTCCTGCTGAAAATAAATGATGGTTCTGTGGATTCGTATTGGATGCATTTCTCTGGGTGCATAATGAAGTTTGATGTAAAATGTCCAGGTGAGTGTTTGTGTGCTAGTCTGTGTGTCTGTACGCATGTATGCATGCTTGTGTGTGTGTGTGTGTGCAACTATGGCGTCATCAGTTATGAGACAGTAACTCCACTCCTCTCAAGGAGCCAGTTTGATTATGTGTGATAAAGACAAAAGAGCTGACTGAACAAACTGGCATGTACTGTATACACACATAAAACACTCAAGAACAAAAACAGAGACAATCAACCCATAAGCTATAAGTCATGTGATATCCTAAAAAAGGAAGAGAGATTGAGAGTATATCATTTGATTAACAAATGGCTCTTATCAATATTTCAGTGGACTCACCCCTTCCCACACCCAAGTCAGAGAAGTCAGTTTCTCTCTCTCTTTTCTTATCTTCTGATTTAACATCTTTAAGTGCCCTGACAAAACTAAATAGGCAGCCAGAGGAGGAGACCCTGATTCAGTCATTTTCACTCCCACTTCAATTTACCCAGGAAATGGCTCTGTTGTGATTAACCATAATAAAAACCAAGGACACTATCACAATAATGCGCATGTTACACATTCCAACACAAATCTGAAATGGTGCTTTTCAAATATTTGATTGAACACATACAGACTTCTGAAACAGTGCAACACTCAATCCGGCACTCTGAATCATCTGAATCAACATCAAGACCTGGTGTCTTAGTTGACACAAAATGGAAAACATTTCAGACAGTAACTTCATTTACAATAGTAACTTCAACTTTAAGCTTTCACTTTTGGGGACATCTTAATCCCATCCAGTTCTAGGAAAAGTTTCTGAAACACTTCAAAAGTGTAGCGCAGTGTTGGGGGGTACGCAAGGTTGAGGGCATAAATCAACCCCAGCGTGCAAGCCTTAGCAGTATTGCAGCATCCTGGCACCAGCTCCTTGCCTTCAAGAAGAATGGACACTTCCACTGGATCCTCTCCCTCAGCCCCATGGACAACAAGGATCTTGAGGATGTGTTGGGTGGCATCACTGCGGCTGTCCTCCTGCATACAATTTACAAGAAAAATGAATACAATTGTATTGGGAAACAAACAAAAAAAGAAATTGCTTCAATCCCTTTATCTGCCTTCCTCTCTTACTTTAGGGTTAACTTGCACTTTAAATGATAAATAAAAAATTCGAACCGTGCCACAAACATTTTTACATTTAAATAAAAAATTTAAAGATCATGCTTTACCAGGCAATCTTCAAAAAGTTCCTCTTCTTTCTCGCCAAGGCACAGTTTGAGGCTGCGGATAATTGCATCACGTCTCATCTCAATGCTTTGATTCTGTGAAGAGAGTAATATTGTGTCAATACTGAACCATCATTCATACATGTGCAAGGAGCAGTGATTTGAGTGCATGGAACAAGAGTGGTGTGGAAAGATGGGGCATGCAGGGGCTTTGAAGCTACTACTAAGCCTACTGTTTCTCCTTGATGACACCAGCGTTGAACCTGCCAATCTGTCCTCCTGCCTAGACCTCAACTGTCCCCACTACATTGGCTCGTCCCAAGAGCAAGGTCACCCTGTAAATGAACACACGATTTGTGACATTAAAACAATTATCTAAAACATTTTGCCACAATTTTATATTACATACATTATGTAATGACGAATAGGGAAAAATAGTAAAAGCAATATTATAATCATGCATAGATTTCTACTTGCCTGAATGAGACTACTGTTGCAGCAAGACCAATCACTCCTCCTACCTAGCCCCTCAAGTTACACTCCACTAGCTTCTCATGCAGCGTTTCATAGGCATGATGTGACACCACAACTCACTGATGTACTGTACTGCTTCCTGTTGATAGAAACATTTTCATAAAACTTTTTTGTTTTGTTTTAAAACAAACAATTTACAGATGATCTGAGGTCACTCTCTTTTTTTGATTAAATGAAACAAGAGGCACCATTTTGAAGCTGTTCCATTACAGGCACCTTTACTCCTGTAGCTAATTGGTCGATTGATATCAATAGTTAATCGGGATTAATCACATTTTTATTGCATGTTTAAAACTCTATTTTTTGCATTTCACAGCAGTTTGTAAGTCCATATTGGCAATGTAAATCAATTCTTACCAGTATACTGCCTTAAGCAACAATAATCCAACTATCAAAATGCACACGGACCCATATATTATTTGCAAACGATGCACTTTACACGCCACTACAGTACTTAGCCAGCTAGCAAGGGTGATAAAAGAAAGCACATTACTTATTATACAAATGCATTTTCCACGAAGTGGCTAGCTAACGTTCACTAGCCAGCCATCAATCGACCAAATTAGCTAGTTACACGAATAACGTTAGCTGCTTCATACACACTCAATATGAGTAATACTTTACTAGCATGTCACAAAATCTTGAAATTGTTAAAATTTATAAATATAATTGAGTGAATTAACCAATAATTATTCCTTACCTTTACATTGGCAGAGTTGCACCGTTCGGTTCTCCACAGTTCTCCAACATTCTCTGATCCAACCGATGAACTAAAATCGCGGATAGTGTCTTGTCCATAGGCGCATGCGCGGATTCAAACGCGCTATACTTCTTAATAAAAATTAACTTAGTATTTTTAGGTTTATATGCAGTGGCTATAAAACAATTAAATAGTATGATTTAATCCATAATAAAACTTACTCTTCCCACACAGTTAATTTATTACATGAATAAAATGTGTATATATTTACATTTTTATTTAAAACTTTCTAGTTCTCACTGAATCTTAATATTACAATGTAAAAATTACAGCACTTCATTTAATATATTTTACTCTAGCACAAAGTTTGTTTTTTCAGTGTACCACTAAGGCATACGTTAATCAGATTTTTTCATGTAATATTTTTCCTAGCTTTAAAATGTGTATAGCCTGCACGTTTTATACATGATTAAAAAAAATAACAGGGCAGCCCATCCATTTCTTGGTGAGCTAGCCATCCTGACAGTTATCGTTATAACTCTGATTTAACCTATTCCGTTTATAAGGGACCGGGTGAACAGCTAATTAATAGAATCAAGCGTATTAATTTAATTTAACAAAAACTGTCAGGATGGCTAGCTGATTAACGTATGCCGTAGTGGTAAACTAAAACAAGTTATTTGATGTACTCCAACTCCTAAACGGTCGGCTAGGTCCATGTTAACAAATCGCTGGTTGAAGGCTGTGTGTAGCTTAGCATTCTGTGTGTAGCCTGTGTAGCAAACGACAACGCAATAGACAACTCCAACCGCAAAGCAATAAGCAATGCCACACGAATTGTACAAAGCCAACACAATAGGCAACTCTACACGCATTGTACAAAGCCAGCGCAATAGGCAACTCCAAACGCAAAGCAATAAGCAACGCCACACGCATTGTTCAAAGCCAGCGCAA
>JAPMUY010011006.1:0-13485 GCA_026901105.3 Galaxias olidus | reverse complement strand
CCTGCTTGTTCTAGAGCAGTGGCTGCAGCAGCATCGGCTGTTACAGCTTCTGCCTCTTTGATAGCTTATAGACCTCTTACTGTTTTTGTTCCACATGCAGTCTCTAATTGGTTAAATAGAAAGCAGGCTATAGAAGCTTTTTGGTGAAGTTATCATATTTTAAAATGAATTGACAGTGGTCACTCTCACCACTGCTGAGAGTCTCTGCGAATAATAAGCAACTGGTTTAAGTTTGTCGCCATGTTTCTGAAGCAAGACAGCATTCTAATACCCATTCTTTTCGTCCATTGCTAAACTAAAATCTACATAAATCAGGGATGCCTAAAGGCAGGAGCAGAAGCTAACGCTTCCTTCAGTTTTTCAAAAGATTCTGTAGCATCAGAAGTCCAAGTCACTAAGTCGTTTATAGTCAGTCCTGTGGCATGCGCTATGTCTGACAATGGTTGAGATAACTTTGCGTAGTTACAAATCCATTGTCGACAATATCCTGTGCATCCCAAAAAATATAGCACTTGTCTTTTTGTTAGTGGTTTAGGTATTGACAATACTGCTTTGATTCTGTCTTTACCAATTGTTCGTGTATTTTGAGAGATCTCGTGTCCAATGTAGTGCAGTTGTTTTTTCACCAGCTGGAGTTTTTGTAGGGACGCTTTGTGTCCCTGTAAGGCCAAATAATGTAACAAAGCATTTGTGTCAGCAGTACAATGTAACAAACACTTTAACACTCTTACAAACTTGCTCAACCCTTTTTTTACTTTCTACTTCCTTTTTCCATAATTTCAAACTTTCAAGCTGTTTCGACCATTTCTTATTAACATTCTTACAGGCACTTGCCTTAGCTTTTTTAATCTTCCCTTCAAATCTTTTTGTCATTCTTAGATTTATTTATATATATAAATACATATATAGAAAGTACTTATTCTTATCTTATTTATATAAAGCAAATTTATATACCCCGCAAACTTCTTTTTGCTTTCCTATTATGTTACTGTTTGTCACATGTAACATATGCCCCTTATTATATCCTGGAGCCTCCTATAATATAATTAAAAGAGTTGCAACTCTTTGACAAGAATACAAACGTTTAGACAACAATCAACCACTAATATACATATATAGCGCTTTACCAAAAAGGAATCCTTTAACAGGGCTATTTTAGGCGGATCTCCAGCATCCCCTTTTAACCCGTTACGGACCGTCAGACGTGGGAACCTCTACTCTCTTTTTCAAAAGTAGTCAACCTCCACTCTGTTGCGCTTAGGCGGATTTCCAGCATCCCCTTTAAACCAGGTGGGAACCTCTACTCTCTTTTTCAAAAGTAGGCAACCTCCACTCTGTTGCGCTTAGGCGGACCTTCAGACGTGGGAACCTCTACTCTCTTTTTCATAAGTAGGAAACCTCCACTCTGTTGTGCGCTAGGCGGATTTCCAGCATCCCCTTTAAACCAGGTGGGAACCTCTACTCTCTTTTTCAAAAGTAGGCAACCTCCACTCTGTTGCGCGCTGAGATTAAGCGAGAGCCCTTGTCTCCCCTTCAAATCTCTGTGTCGGACTCCAGCCGACCCTGTCCTCAAAAGGACTAGACCTCCTCTATATTTCTTTTTCTTTTTCTTTTTTCTTTTTTACTGAGCGAGGCTTTAAGAAGCAAGTATCAATACTCCCTCTTCCCTCACACAAACATTGAAAATACAACAGAAAATGAATGAATTTTTACTATAATAATTGAACATCAATTCAGTGCGTATCCCAAATCCAATCTCATATGCTTTTAGACTTTCAAAAAGCCAAATAGTTTGTAACAATTGTCGGTTTTTATCGCTTACTGTAGTGATGTTTGCAATGGTAGGTCAAATCCTGGTTCCTCAAAAATGGTTCAAGCTTACCACAGCTTCTTTGCAGCTGCCTGGCCATGGGGATTTGCACACCTCCAGAGAAACAGCCCCAACAGTAATAGCGAAATCTCGGTGGGACCTCCAAATGTCGTGGATCCAATCTTTACCCACTCACGAACATAAGTAAAATAGAACACAATAAGACACAGACACAGAAATGGTTGAGATCAAACACTATATTGTTGTACAACAAACTTGTAAACACAAGTTAACCAGATAATAAAGTTTGATACCAGTATTTTACCAAGATAGTACGTCTGCAAAGGACAAAGTTCGTTTGCAAAAGGATCATACTCACACAACGTGTAAGACGCTGCCCGAAGGAGAATGATGATCTAAACCTAAAGTCTGCTGTCTTATATCTACATCCATAGAATGCAAGCCTTGCTTTTTCCAGGCTGCAACAGGTGTAGTGAAGTTTAGAAGAATGCAGCTTAAAGGTTGGAATACTATATCCAGCCTAGGGGTTAGAACAGTGACCTCTAGGAAGCTATATTCAGCTAAAGGGTTGTTGAACTTATAATGATTAATGCCTTGGTTCAAAAAGCTCGTTCTACAATAGATTGCATTAACACTTCTACGAATGAATAGTTCACCTTCCCTCTATAGTAGTCTTCTACCGACTGGAAGGAATGGCTCTCTGTGGCTGCATTAGTACTTTGCCGATACTTTGCAGACACCCTCCTCTGCCTTTGCTGTCCTGGGGGGACAGTGGGGATGCTGATCCCAGCGGCTTCTGCCTTTTCAGTGGCACCCTTAAACAGTTTTCCAAACTGTGCTTCTGTCCTGAGGTTGGACAAGGTGTCCATCACGCCATGGCTTATTTTCATACCACATCTTTTCAAATCTTTTGCATCTTTTGCAGCTGAGTGTGAAGCGGTCGGGATGAGAGTCAACACCTCCAAGTCTGAGGCCATGGTTCTTTGCCGGAAAACGGTGGAGTGCTCTCTCCGGGTTGGGAGTGAGTTGCTGCCCCAAGCAAGGGAGTTCAAGTATCTCAGGATCTTGTTCACGAGTAAGGGAAAAATGGAGCGTGAGATTGACAGGCGGATTGGTGCAGCATCAGCAGTAATACTGGGTGTTGTACCGGACCATCGTGGTGAAGAAGGAGCTGAGCCGAAAGGCGAAACTTGCGATTTACTAGTTGGTCTACGTTCCAACCCTCACCTATGGTCATGAGCTTTGGGTAGTGACCAAAAGAATAAGATCGTGAGGACAAGCGGCTGAAATGTGTTTCCTCCGTAGGGTGGCTGGGCTCAGCCTTAGGGATAGGGTAAAGAGCTCGGTCATTCGGAGGGAGTTCGGAGTAGAGCCACTGCTCTTTTGGGTCGAAAGGAGCCAGATGAGATGGTACGGGCATCTGATTAGGATGCCTCCTGGGCTCCCGTTGGAGGTTTTCCGGGCACGCCCTACTGGTAGGAGACCCCGGGGTAGACCCAGAACACACTGGCGAGATTATATATCTCGTCTGGCCTGGGAACGCCTCGGGATCCTCCAGGAGGAGCTGGAAAGCGTTGCTGGGGATAGGGACGTCTGGACTACCCTGCTGAGCCTGCTGCCACCGCAACCCGGCCCCAGATAAGCGGCGGAAAATGCATGGATGGATGGATCTTTTGTAATGATCGGGCTTCAGTATTTTTTTTAAATCTAAGGACAGGTTGGCATGGTCCTCTAGCAACACACATTTTCACATTGCTGGCAATACATTTGAGATCAAAAGCTTGGTTGTGGACGGGATCTGTTGGATATTTTAAGGATGCAATTTTTGATATCACCTCTTCAACACTACTCACAGTTTCCTCAACATCACCCTCTTCTACGGCTTCCTCAAACTCATCATTATCCACTGTGTCCCCTCCTGTGGCCTCTTCCTCTTCCACACTGACAGTGATTTCCTGACCATCTTTCGGCTCTGTGTCAGGTGTTGCCTCTAAAGCCTCCTCCTGTCTCTCCATTGTTGCTTGTGAGATCTCTACTGCTTTCTCAGGTGTAACACTTTCAACATTTGAGTTAGCTGTTCTCTCTTGTGTGTTGCTGCTGGTACTTGGTTTTAACCATGCATTTAGAGATTTGCTACTCTTGGCTGTTTCCTGGCGCTCCTTCTCCTTCCTTTTCTGAATTCTTAATTTTTTTGGCATTGTGATTAAAGAAGTGTGTGTGCAGAAGTTATTAAAATAATTTGTTCAATTACCTTTTGTTTCACAAGTAAGTTAACTTTCAGCTTCTATAGCCAAGCAATAGTATACTGAATTGCCTGAATACATTAATGATCCAATAAATTTTTATTATTATTATTATTACACTTACCGCACACATAACATAACATAACTGATGGTGACAAGGACTTAGTTTCAGTGTACCTACAATTCCCTCCTTTCACATATGAGGGTGGGTCACTGTGTCATGTAATGATTAAGATCTATCAGCTTACAACAAACTAGTAAAATCAATAGTTATTAAATGAGCAGCCAACAATCAAAATTATGAAGTTACGGTTTAAGGCAGGACATTACAGGCAAAAAGATCGTTTTTTCATGTACTTGTAAATTTGGTTATTTTGGTCTATTTTGCTTCCATGTTTTCTTTCACTCTAATGGAAAGAAAACTTCCAAAAAACACATATAAATGGTGTTCGTTTTACTACCCTGTCTGAATTCATCTATAGATTTAAAGCTAATCTGCATCTTTAAACATAACATTTCAGGGGAACATACAGTTGTGAGGTGATATGGTTTTTATTTTAATTTAATTTTTTATCGTTCTCATTTGCAATGCCTAGGTAAATGCATGCAAGTTAGCGCATTTTAATTAGGCCTAGTTAACGCGTAATCTGCATATCAATGTGGCGATCGTGATGACGTTATTAGATACACATTTTACTGTATTCACCTGTAGTGTCCCTCCTTAAGTACAATACATTAGCCTGCATGCCCATGATAAATTCCCTTAGCTAAACCTTGAGCTAACTTATCCATTAGCTAGTACCTTAGATAACTATATTTGTTTTTGTCTTTTGGCTAATTAGCTGTAAACTCGAGGCACTGGCAGCTTAGTCATTTGTTCATCACCACTCACCTTCAAACAAGCCAAGAAAAGCTGGCATAACATGGGACTGTAACGCTCTGGAGCAGGTTTTCATCAAGGTACATTGCTGGAAAGTATTCATTCACTTTTTCCACTTTTTATTATGTTACAGCCTAATTCCAAAATGGATTAAATAAAAAAAAATCCTCAACATTCTACACATAATACGGCATAATGACAAAGTAAAAAACGTTTTTTAGAATTTTTGGCAAATGTATCCCAATACATTGTTCCTGCTGCCTCAAAAACACCCCCACAGCATGATGCTCCCACCACCATGCTTCACTGTAGGGACATGACTTGTATTGTTATCTGGCCAGGGTCGTTGTCCTGTTGGAAGGTGAGTCTGAGGTCCAGAACGCTGCAGGTTTTCTGGTTTCCTCCAGACATGACGCTTGGCATTCAGGCCAAAGAGTTCAATTTCTTCAGACCAGAGAATTTTGTTTCTCATGGTCTGAGAGTCCTTTAGGTGCCTTTTGGCAAACTCCATGCGGGCTGCCATGTGCCTTTTACTGAGGAGTGGCTTCCGTCTGGTCACTCTACCATAAAGGCCTGATTGGTGGAGTGCAGCAGAGATGGTTGTCTTTCTGGAAGTTTCTCCCATCTCCACAGAGGAACACTGGAGCTCTGTTAGAGTGACCATCGAGTTCTTGGTCACCTCCCTGACCAAGGGCTTTCTCCCCCGATTGCTCAGTTTGGCCGGACAGTCAGCTCTAGGAAGAGTCCTGGTGGTTCCAAACGTCTTCCATTTGCGAATGATGGAGACCACTGTGCTCGTTGGGACCTTCAATGCTGCAGACATTTTTTGTACCCTGCCCCAGATCTGTGCCTTGATACAATCCTGTCTCGGAGGTCTACAGACAATTCCTTGGACTTCATAACTTGGTTTGTGCTCTGACATGCACTGTCAACTGTGGGACCTTATATAAACAGGTGTGTGCCTTTCCAAATCATGTCCAATCAATTTAATTTACCACAGGTGGACTCCAATCAAGTTGTAGAAACATCTCAAGGATGATCAGTGGAAACGGGATGTTCCTGAGCTAAATTTTGAGTGTCACAGCAAAGGGTGTGAATACTTATGTACATATGATATTTTTATTTTTTATTTTTAATACATTTGCAAAAAATCCAAAAATACGTTTTTCGCTTGGTCATTATGCGGTATTGTATGTAGAATGTTGAGAATTTTTTTTTATTTAATTCATTTTGGAATTAGGCTGTAACATAATAAAATGTGGAAAAAGTGAAGGGGTATGAATACTTTCCGGATGCACTGTATATTCATTTATAAAATTTTTAAAAAGCACCCCATAAAAAGGGCACTCTCTCTGGAGGAAGAAAAAGGGCAGGGGCTCAAGCCCACTTTGATGTCTGTGTGCACGTTCCTGCTCTGCTAAGTACATCAGACACAATGGGGCCCCAACCTCGACCAGTATCCAGACCAGACATTTCCAGTTCACCAACCCGACTTCCCCTAACCTTTCCCTGGGTACATTTCACTCACTGGAACTCTACCTCCACCACCATCCAGGCCGAACATTCCTAATTTACCACACCCGACATGCCCTCACCTTTCCCTGGGTACATTTCACTCACTGGAACCCTACCTCTACCACAAACCAGACCGGACATTTTCGGTTCACCAACCCGACTTGCCCTCACCTCTCCCTGGGCGAACTTCACTCACTTGGCCCTCTACCTCCACCACCAAGACCGAACATTTCTAGTTCACCAACCCGACTTGCTCTCATATTTCCCTGGGTAAACTTCACTCACTTGGCCCCCTACCTCCACCACCATCCAGACCCGACATTGTCAGTAATCCAACCCGACTTGCCCTCACCTTTCCCTGGGTTCGTGCTCACCTTTCCTGGGTACACTTCACTCTCTGGTGGTGGTGCTCCTGGAAGAATGAAAATACGAATGTTCCCCTCAAAAGAACAGATTTTTAAAAGGGAAACTTGTACGCAGACAAGATCATGCATTGATATTCTGGCATTTGGAGGGATATGTATGGCATTTTCTTAAAATAACACCTAGGAATTAGGGATTTTCAAAATCTACAAAACTTTATATTATGGCTTTTTGAGGGATATGTAAGGAATTTCCCTCATGGAAGACTTTGGACTTAGCCATCTTGAGGTATTCACCGAAGACCCCAGAGTTAAAAAATCCACATTCAAACCTCAAAATTACGGCTTTTAATTTTTATGTTTTGGAAAGGGGAGAACGTGATTTAAGAACTAGAAATTATGGCTTTTTGAAAATTAAAAATACAGATTTAGAAGTATAAAAACCAGGCCATATGGTCAACTGTTGAAAATACGGATTTACAAGATTCATTACCAGGACATAAAAAAGGAGGGTAAAAGGTTAACCAATTAGGATTTGTGACATCACACCTCAGGCAGCCACAAATAGCACGGGACAGAGGCTTGGGTATCTCATTTCGTGCTGACCTTCAGAGCGAGCAGAACAACCGTTGGGAAAAGCCGGATTTTTGAAGATTTAAGGTTTCACCTGTACTTCAAAGTTGGAAGTTTTTCATTGTAAATATAACTTATTTTAAGTCAATTATCATGTTTAATGCTTTGATACTGGCACAAAGATAGTTTATTAGTATGCTATATTAAAAAAGGTGTTCTTATTGGCTTTATTGTAAGAAATGTAAATTTCATTCTAGTCAATGAATACGTATACGGAATTTTAAGTTATGTTTTTGTGGCATTCGTAAAAAATCTGGCTTTTGTAAAAGCTATGTATTAGCTTAGGTTAATACCTTGAAAATTTGGCTTTTGAAGGAGCATTGTATTAGCATGGGTTACTTACCTTAATAATGCGGCTTTTGAAGGAACATTGGATTAATATTGCTTACTTACCTTGAATATTTGGCTTTTTAATGAGCAATGTATGAATATGGGTTAGCTACCTTGAAAGTATGGCATTTTAAGGAACAATGTATGTTTATGGGTTACTTACCTTGAAAATTCAGCTTTTGAAGGAACACGTCAGTGCAATTTAACATAAATGTTAAAAATGTACATTCAAAAAATAATATTTTTTCTCATTATGTCTCCCCTAAACATGTTTTGCTGTTGGTCCTTTGAGGGAGACATGTGATCATGGTAAGCGAAGATTGTCTGGTCTAAGTATCTATGTTTATAATTGCTTGATTCTGAAAATTTAAAAAGTGTCAAATTTCACATTCACCCTAACCCTTCATCTACCGGATTTTAAGCCACCACCCACCAGGAAAAAGTGTCCCATTTGCTGCTTCAAATATGCAAACGTGTCAGAGCACTTCAGCGATGTACATAACATCGCCTCATCAAGGAAAGAAAGTATTTGACCGCCCAAAATCACCGAAGGTAATCAAATTAAGAAACAAACAGGGGTTACAAGATTAAAGGGTTAGAGTTCTTATTTGTTGTCCACATTGGTTTTGCTTTAAATGTATATATAAAAAAAAAAATTTATTTGCTGGACCTGTCGATTGCTCAATATGTGGGAAGGCCAGGGCAAGGCTGGACAGGCACCTGTCCACGATCCATTTTGTGCTGGTACATTCCAATCATTTGATGAATATTTAGAGGATTTCTCAAAATTACCAATCTGAACATTAAAAACATTCATTATTCTTCCACTCTGCTTCAAATAGTTTCTTACAAAACATGTTAGGTAAAGGTGTTATTTTGTGCTTTCTATCCTAAGGATGGACCCAAAAAGAAATTGGTCAAAGAAGCCAAAGGCAAAGCAATCAGCAATAGCCTGAAGGCCATCAGAAGGACCAACAGGGCCAGCGCTTCCCTCAAAAAGTTGCAGGCAGTGGTGTAGTGCCTCTCAAAGCAGGTGGCTGCCCTCAAGGCCCCAAAGGCAGCAGCCACCAAGAAGCAAACAGTGGCCACCCCATCAAGGAGGAGGAAGGCCTCCCCACAAAGGCCTACCGGGAGCACTGGTGCAAAGCCTTTTTTTTTTACATTGTCATATTCCACCTCTAGACATTTCATGTAAGATGTATGCAATTTTATTGTTTAACATTCTTATCTTTAACTCTGACAGGACAGCTTCTCGATACTTTTAAAGACATGCAGATGGAGTCGGTTTCCGATCCCAAAAGAGCTGAAAATGTGAAACAAACATTGAATCACATCAATGCGTTTGTGGCTCACGTGGGGCCAGAAAGGGAGCCCCCCGGCCCATCTCCAGTTTCTCGACCCAACCAAGGTCGAGGGGTAAGTGTTTCAAACACTGCCAAAGGGAATTCCATGTCACCGTGGCCTGTTTGCTGGAGGCGTTCAAGCCTTAACAGTTCTTTTAATGATATTCCATTTTAGGTGGGTCAGGAGCCTCCACAAAAAAATTGTGGTCACGACTATAAGATGCTACCTGCAGAACTGCAGGAGATTTTTGGTCTTCCTACGGGAGGACGGGGCAGGCCTGGTGAGGCTCTCTCAGGCAAAGCTCTTTTATCTGGAGAGAGCCCTAACCAGGGAAATGGGCTCCCTCAGAAAATATGTCACCATTCATAGGCAGCAGGTCCGCTCTGAAAAGGGAAGCTACCAAGCTAGCTACCAAGGTCTCTGGGTAAGTACACTCTGCGTTAGGTAATGTTGAATCATATCTTTGAGACCCCTCTGTTTTTAAAAGGTGCAGTGCAATTTCTTACAGAGAAACTAAAGGATGAGCCGTGCAATGTAAGGAGGAGGGACAAGTGTGTCGGCCTGTTGGCCGCACAATTGTTGTGCTAACGCCACAGGAAGGGGTCCTGTATGTCATGGACAACCTGCTGGTGATCACAGGCCACAGGGAAGGCTGGAAAATGCAGGACTCCTTAAACGGGATATTGGTGTATCAAAGATCGTTTTATTGGCAAGCGAGGTTCGGTACACAGGAAGGCAGTCAGAAAACCAGGCAGACAATCCGATAAGGAGAAGGCAAAAACAGAGACGATGGCACAGGCAGGGGTCAAAACCAAAAAGCACTTGAGTATTCATAAATCGCGGGAACGCTTGACACATGGTACAAAGACGAACAGGACATGGAAAACAAGGACTACTTAAACAGGAAGTCATGGACAACCTTATCCAGCTGGTGATCAACGTAAGCTGCTTCAAGTGTATTTGCACTGTTTTTGCTTTTATTCGTGGACGTGAACCTCTCAGCTTTTGTGTTTTCTCTGAGTGTCTGTATGATTTTGTTAAACCCTAGGCAAAAGAACACAAAACAGCGGCGGTATACGGGAGGGCCAAGCTACCGCTGACGAGGGAGGAGTACGGGTGGCTTGAGGAATTCTCAACCCTTCGTCCCTCCCTCAAAGGGTAGAGGCCCTCAGTAAATATTTTTTTCTTTAATGCCCGTGGGCGAACACTTACAAAGTTGGGAGAGCTTGTGGGAAAAGCGTGGAGCAGGTGTGGCATCCCCGGGGTCACCATCACCCTAATACGGTCATCCCTCTCCACATTTGTACGTTTTCATACTTATATATACTTATATACTCTACTTGAAGTCATTTAAAGGTTTTATCTGGGCTACCTATGACCATACAACTATGGCTTTTGTTTGGAACATTTCAGTACCATGCGTTACTTACCTTGAAAATACAGCCTTTACAGGGATCATTTTATTAGCATGGGTTACTTACCGGATCGGTTCGCAGCCGAGTGTGAAGCGGTTGGGATGAGGATCAGCACCTCCAAATCTGAGGCCATGGTTCTCAGCAGGAAACCGATGGATTGTCTACTCCAAGTAGGGAATGAGTCTTTACCCTAAGTGAAGGAGTTCGAGTATCTCGGGGTCTTGTTCTCGAGTGAGGGGAAAATGGAACGAGAGATGGGTCGGAGAATTGGAGCAGCGGGTGCGGTGTTGCAGTCGCTTTATCGCACCGTTGTGACGAAGAGAGAGCTGAGCCAGAAGGCAAAGCTCTCAATCTACCGGTCTATCTTCGTTCCTACTCTCACCTATGGTCATGAAGGGTGGGTCATGACCGAAAGAACGAGATCGCGGATACAAGCGGCGGAAATGAGTTTCCTCCAGAGGGTGGCTGGCATCTACCTTAGGGATAGGGTGAGAAGTTCAGCCATTTGTGAGGGACTCGGAGTAGAGCCGCTGCTTCTTTGCGTAGAAAGGAGCCAGTTGAGGTGGTTCGGGCATCTAGTAAGGATGCCACCTGGCCGCCTCCCTAGGGAGGTGTTCCAGGCAAGTCCAGCTGGGCGGAGCCCAGACCTAGGACCAGGTGGAGGGATTATAACTCCACACTGGCCTGGGAACGCCTTGGAATCCCCCAGTCAGAGCTGGTTAATGTGGCCCGGGAAAGGGAAGTTTGGGATGCCCTGCTGGAACTGCTACCTCCGCGACCCGACAACGGACAAAGCGGATGATCAAGTGCTGGCAATAGGCCTGCCCCTAGACAAAAGAGGTGGCATGAACTCTACCTGAAGGTAACCACTGCTTACACAACTCAATACAGATGCTTTAGAATGAACACAATACCTGCCAGAGTTTTCTTTTAATTTTCCTTGTCTAGTTTCTGTTGAATACATTGTGGTTGTTACAGATAGAGAAATGTCCACTGCACCTCCGTGGTCAGACATCCCTCTTTGGTGACAAACACACGTGTCTGTGCAGATATCACAAGGTAGGTTTAAATTATTGTTTTAATTAAGTTCATGGAAAGACACTGTTTGTTGGGTTAAGTTAATGTAAGTTAGAGTTAGAATGTAAAAGTGTTTTAGGATGTAAAAGTGTTTTAGAATATCTTTAATTCTGTATATCTAAAGCAAGCCGCCAGTGGCGATGCTGCACCTCCACCGTCCCCTGGGTCTTCTGTGCCTCAACGACCGACATTGAGCTTATCAATGGTGAGTAGATCACTAAGATAATATTGTATTTTGAGGCTGCAGAATTAAGTACATAGTTCATTATTACAACCACTGCATCCATATTCCTTCAGAATCCCCTCTCTTTCAGTTTGATAAATCACAATTTGGAGGGGCTCACGGAGCACTGGCCAAACCAAACCTGGATGTGGCAAGGAAGCCTGTACAGGTATGACAACGCCTCAAATGATCATAATGGATGACATTATCATAGCACTGTTGAGAAGGTTATTGGTGTACTAGTTCAATTTGATTTCAGTGTACTGATACTACTTGTCCCCTTCCCTCCAAGCCACTTTCCCATCTTTCAAGCCCCAGCGCAGCCCTGCAAAGTCCTTTATAAGGACTGTATCCCCTCTCTCCAGTACAGCCTCTATGAGGACGGTATCACCTCTCTCCCTGCCTCCCTCCGGTACAGCCTCTATGAGGACTGTATCACCTCTCTCCCTGCCTCCCTCCGGTAGCCTCTATGAGGACGGTATCACCTCTCTCCCTGCCTCCCTCCAGTACGGCCTCTCCAGTAGGGCCTCTGAGCACCAGTCCCTCTACAAATACTTCTGTAGTCTGCCCAACAGCCTCTGTATGTGCTCTCATTTCTTATATATGATCTACGAGGATAATATTGAATCAAGATTATATTTGATATAAGATTATTATTCCTATTTACATTGCCTAATTTTATACTTGATGAACACATTCCATGATAATATTATTAATAGTACATCTTTATTTGTAGAATATCTATATCTGATATTTCTACATATATGTACAGGATCTGGATTCTGTTGACCAAGAGACACATGTGGCATCACAGGGCAGCCTACACTCCTCATCTTCCTCCCAGAGCACCAACTTCACAGTAAGAACTAACATATACCGATTGTGTGTTTGTTGTCTTCTTTTGTTGATTTATGCTTATTCTTTCTTTTTTTTTTATACAAGCTGGATTCCTCTGACACAGCTCCCTAGCCAGCAACTCTACTATCTACCCTCCCTGTAAAGCTGCCACTTTTGTGGGAGGAGACTCTCCCCAAGGAGGACCACAAGTGGATTGCTTCCACTCTCTTTAAGATCGGAGCAAAGGGGAAACCTGTGCTGCGCAGTGACCTGAAGCTGTGGTATGATCCACCAGAGCCTGCAGCTATCTACCACCAAGCTCCAACGCCAGACAGGTTCTTCAGCCATTCCATCCTTGTGTGGATGCCATACAAGCTATTTAGGGTGAGGGTCTTCTGTCCCAATCCAGCCTGTGGACAGCAGCAGCTAACCGGGGCAGGGTTGCACAAGAGGGCCAGGCAAGTTTTGGACTGGGACAGGCATTACAACTTGGTCACGGAGACTTTAACGTGCTCCAAGTGTAGGACCAACTACCTCTCCTGGAGTCAAACTGTCCTTGGCCAGCTTGATCGCCGCACCAGGGGGAAGTTCAGAGTCATTCTCACACGCAAGTAAGATTTGTTTTTATGTTATATTAATTTTACCTACAGTACATGTCATTTAATGTCACATGTGAATGATAACCATTCTTAAAAAAAGGAATACATTTAATAAACAATAACATATGTTGAAACCCTTTGATTATTTCCCTTAGATATGCGTGTGACAAACGGGTCATCCGACCTCTGCGGGAAC
>JAPMUY010011004.1:0-13499 GCA_026901105.3 Galaxias olidus | reverse complement strand
CACACACACAGCGAGATGAGGTGACACAGCTCCGCAGGTGGCCATCGGGTTCCCCCAACAGAACAGCTGCACATTACCGTGTGTGTGTGTGTGTGTGTGTGTGTGTGTGTATGTGATTATATGTTACGCAACACAATGAGTAAATCAGTCTGGTATCTGATCTGGGAAATAATCACACCATGTAAAAAGATATGAAAACAGTGCACGCACGCACGCACGCACGCACGCACGCACGCAGTTATTTAGACTTAAAATCTCCCACTAAAATGTACAATCTATGCCTACACATGGCACCATGCATTAAGAGTGGAAGCACCCATCAGGCCAGCCAGGGCTGAACCAGACGACACACACAGCCTTAGATTTGATCACCACTCCTCCTAGGTAAACAGAGCTGTTCTATTATACTGTCATAAAGATAAATGACATGCCATTGTGTTCCATGGTGTTCCATGGTGTTCCATGGTGTTCTCATGGCCTCGCGGGGTTATGCTCCTAGGCAACCAGCCCCGCCACGCGCCACCTCCGCTCTCCTTCCTGTTTGTGAGCCTAGAGAGAGGGCAGTCACATCCGGTGACACACACACACACACACTGGATCACCACAGCCAGCCCAGGTGTCTAGACAACAAAGGCACAAGGCTTCACTTCAGACAAAGTCAATCTAGTCATTTCTGATTGACACAGGAGGTAAAGGGTCACCATTGGGTTTAAGAGAGGCGTGTGTGTGTGTGTTAGTGTGTGTGTGTGTGTGTGTGTGTGTGTGTGTGTGTGTTACTGGACCAAAGCCTGCAGGGCATAGAGAAGGTTCATTTGAAAGCATTTAAAGGAAAAAAAATAGAGGATGGATGGATGGAGGAATAAATGGAGGGATGGATGGATGGACAGATGAATGGATTGATGGATGGAAAGAGAGGTGACCGCTGGTAGCTCTCTCTCTGCTTGGTGTCTGTATGATGGAGGGATGGATGGATGGATGGATGGATGGAGGGGTTGATGGTGGTAGCTCTCTCTCTCTGCTTGGTGTCTGTCTGATGGAGGGATGGATGTATGGATGGAGGGGTTGATGGTGGTAGCTCTCTCTCTGCTTGGTGTCTGTCTGATGAAGGGATGGATGGATGGATGAAGGGGTTGATGGTGGTAGCTCTCTCTCTCTCTCTGCTTGGTGTCTGTCTGATGGAGGGATGGATGGATGGATGGATGGATGAAGGGGTTGATGGTGGTAGCTCTCTCTCTCTCTCTGCTTGGTGTCTGTCTGATGGAGGGATGGATGGATGGATGGATGAAGGGGTTGATGGTGGTAGCTCTCTCTCTCTCTCTCTGCTTGGAGTCTGTCTGATGGAGGGATGGATGGATGGATGAAGGGGTTGATGGTGGTAGCTCTCTCTCTCTCTCTCTCTCTGCTTGGAGTCTGTCTGATGGAGGGATG
Organism: Galaxias olidus; assembly: GCA_026901105.3. Taxonomy (NCBI): domain Eukaryota; kingdom Metazoa; phylum Chordata; class Actinopteri; order Galaxiiformes; family Galaxiidae; genus Galaxias; species Galaxias olidus. The sequence goes on along the minus strand of JAPMUY010011004.1, from coordinate 12,071 downwards.
GATGGATGGATGAAGGGGTTGATGGTGGTAGCTCTCTCTCTCTCTCTCTCTCTCTCTCTGCTTGGAGTCTGTCTGATGGAGGGCCTCTTTAAAAGCAGCAGGAACAGCACAACTACAGCTTTCACACTGATGGCTTCCAGGAAAAGACCTCCGATTGCAACACACCGCTACAACACTGTGGGGACGGGGGAGGGGCAGCAGGGGGAGGGCCAGGGGGAGAACGAGGGGCAGGGGAAGGGCCAGGGGCAGGGGGAGGACGGGGAAAATGCAGGAGGAAAATGGGGAGGAGGAAGAGAGGCATGAGGGATGAGGGGAGGCAGTGGACTCAGAGGGGATGCACTACGTACAAATTAGCACACACACTGAGAAGTGTTCATTTTAAGAGTGGGAGAGAGCGGGGGGGGGGGGGGGGCAGAGCAAGACAGGAGAGATTTGGCGAGAAGAGAGAGAGCACTCGAGAAGGATCTCGTGAGTGTGTGTGAGTGTGTGTGTGTGTGTGTGTGTGTGTGAGAGAGTGTGAGAGTGTGTGTGTGTGTGTGAGAGTGCGGCTCCACCACACCACCAGAGTATATTACAACATCCCCAGTAAATAACCCACACACATAACCTCTCACATAGAGTGCTCAGAGTCTGTCAGCGTGTCTGAGCAGGTGGACTAGACATCCAGGTACCAGACTGAGGCGTCACGGCATGCTGCGTCATAGCACACACACACACGCACGCGCACACGCACACGCACACGCACACGCACATGTCTGTGTTGGTTTCGGTTGGTACTGACCCAGACAGTATAACACACATACTGCACACCAATGGAGGGGGAAACGTGTAAAGACCTCATGGCTGATTCATTAGAGTCGAGATGACAGGCAGGCAGGCAGGCAGGCAGGCAGACAGACAGGCAGGCAGGCAGGCAGACAGACAGACAGACAGACAGACAGACAGACAGACAGACAGAGACAGACAGAGACAGGCAGGCAGGCAGGCAGGCAGGCAGGCAGACAGGCAGACAGACACAGGCAGGCAGGCAGGCAGGCAGACAGAGACAGGCAGGCAGGCAGGCAGGCAGGCAGGCAGGCAGACAGACAGACAGACAGACAGACAGGCAGGCAGGCAGGCAGGCAGGCAGGCAGGCAGGCAGACAGACAGGCAGACAGGCAGGCAGACAGGCAGGCAGGCAGGCAGACAGACAGGCAGGCAGGCAGGCAGACAGGCAGGCAGGCAGGCAGGCAGGCAGACAGGCAGGCAGGCAGGCAGACAGACAGATCATTAGACAGGACAGCCTTTCACCTGAGACGGACGTTACAGTCATATTGAGTCTAGAGCGTAAAAAAACTCATAATCATGTTCAAAAGATAAGTCCTAGATCCTATTCAATATCAAAGTTAATCAGCAACAACTAATTGCAAAGTCAGGCGTCCCCTTACAGCTCACTCTCGCTCGCTTGCTCGTTCTCGATGAACTATGACCTCACTGGGGCAGCATTCCAGAAGCCGGGAGCAGTTGACTGGAGGCGTGGGAATTTGCAGCGACAACACGCTATCCCAGTCTGCCTGTCTGCACTGCCTGCCTGCACATGCATGTCCCCGGAGCTGGAAGTGTGTGTGTGTGTGTGTGTGTGTGTGAGAACTAGAAATCAAAGGAAAGCTCAATGTTAAAATGCTATTCTCTCGTGCTGCTGTAAGCTCTTTATTACTCCATCAGAGGGGCAGTACAGAATGTTTTAGGTGGGCTAATAGAACGCCTCTCTGGCAGGTGCTCTGTGGGCTATTCGGTGGGCACGGACACCCAGGGTTAGGGCCTCCAGGGTGACTAGGGGGGCTAGGGGGGCCTCTGTGACGAGGAGGGCTCCAGGACAGAGGTGGGCCGGGACGAGCTGGGCCAGGCTTAGACAAACCAACAGGAAGAGGAACTCAGGGAATCAATGGAGCAGAAAGACAATGACCCGGAGATTAGAGTTAACCCCCTCCACTGACACACACACACACACACACACACACACACACACACACACACCTTCTTTCTCTACGCAAGTGTCTGTAGTCAGAGGTTCAACAGTGGCAGTAACAGCCTCTCTCTGTTTAGCTCCTCCAGGTGAAGGGAGCTCACACACACACACACACGCACGCACGCACGCACGCACGCACGCACGCACGCACGCACGCACGCACGCACGCACCTTATTCACAGAACTAAAACGCAGACTCACGAGTGCGCGCTTCAGTGATATATCACCTGAGAGAGACAGCAGGAAGCCACACCCCCAGGCAGGTGGCCCGAGCTCACCTGGTTGTCACGGCGTTACCGAGGGGGAGGACTTCAGCCCCTGTTTTTCTGCTGAGAGGACGCAATTCAGTGAGCAAAGAGGGAACAGAACAACTACACCAGAGCTACCTCTCACAGGCACGGTCAACCACCAAGACAACCACCCAGACAGCTAAGGACTCTCCCAAGGAAACCACCCAGACAGCTAAGGACTCTCCCAAGGAAACCACCCAGACAGCTACTAAGGACACTACCAACAAAACCACCCAGACAGCTACTAAGGACGCTACCAAGGAAACCACCCAAAGGCAATTACCAAGACAACCATCAAAGAGAAGCACCAGGACAGACGACAGCTTGGCCAACGAGTGGTAAGACACACAGACCTCTGGAGAGTTACTGTTCTTTGGCCTCTGGAGAGAGTTACTGTTCTTTGGCCTCTGGAGAGAGTTACTGTTCCTTGGGAAGACGGTCTACATTTCAAACCGTTGGGACGGCAACACCCGCGAGGGGACTGTTCTACTTCTAGGGACACAGTGTCGTACCTGAGTGTCTCTGCAGCGGAGCAACAAGCCCCGTCATGTCTCCTCTGGGTGTGCCAGCGCGTGAAACCAACAGCCCCAGCCCTGGCTCTGTGACCGAGCCGACTCGCTGGTGAACAGGTAGGCACCCAATCCCCTCCTCTACCTCCTTACTCTACCCCACCCCAATCTCAGCTGCACTTACGCCGTAGGAACTCACTATTTAATCACTGAGTAAAAAGTCTATATACTTTAGATAGAGTGCCTAGCACTAATCTCTCTCTCCATAAAAAGGGCAGTTGTTTTGAATGGCTTGGCAACGCAGCTGGTTGCCTTGGCAGGTTGGTCGGGCGGTTGGTTGGTTGGAGTGGTCCTTGTTTAATTTGTACTTCCCATTAAGCAGAGAGCGGGGGTCGTAACGCGGCGCTCCCTGTCCAAACTGACACAACGGGAATGGAATGCTGTTGTGTTCGCACACACTACCACCTCCCGCTGTTCCTGGAGAGCCGATAAATCCTTAACGCGCCCACAAAACATGCTTGCCGTACATCAGCGCAGTGCCGTATAGTTTTTGTGTGTTTTTTTTACAGAGTGAGTGTTTGGAGTCACGAAGGCAGGGCTGACAGTGGGCACGGCGTTTTTTTCTGGGAGGAAGGCCGTTAAAAACCTGTCTGCCCGCAGCCCGGCAACCACGAGATGATGAAACACAGTTCAGAGTCACTCAATAAAAAAAAAAAAGATTTCGAAACGCTAAACCCATGAACCCACGTTCAACGAGACAAAGGTGCATTTTAATCCTGGACTTTGGTTTGAAGCTGTAAAAAAGACTAGACTACCTCTGTTACAATTATTATAATTATAATGTTACATTACCAGACTTTGAAAGGATAATCTTTATTTAAAATTCTATGCACACATGTTAGACTACATGGTGGGTTGGTGTGGCAAACAAAGCATGATGTCATCATGAGAAAAGAAAGCCAGTTAATAGCACCAGTCACACGGTCCTATCAATTATGACATCACATCCCTCCGCCTCCAACCAACCACTCAGCTCTTCTGGGCCACGGTTACCACGGTTACCATAACAGTAAGACCGACCGGGCCTTACAAATCACCTGCACACTCAGGACACCTGTAAATATCAAAACAACCAAACACCGCACGTTTTTAAGTCCAACTGCCATTAGAGTGTTCGCAGACCAAGTTACGTTTAAAGTAGAAGTTTTATTGATCATTGCAGGACAGTGAGATAGAGAGAGAGAGAGAGAGAGAGAGAGAGAGAGAGAGAGAGAGAGAGAGAGAGAGAGAGAGAGAGAGAGAGAGAGAGAAAGAGAGAGAGATTAAAGATAAGGAGCGAGAGAAAGAGATAGGAGATAGAGACAGATTTCTCTAGAAGTGGGCTAAGCAGGTTCCTTGGAAGTCACAGGTGTCTGACGGTTCCTCTACAGGTGCAGAGACCACACCTGAGTTCACAAGGAAATGGCGGGGACTAAGGAGAAGTAAACAGTCAGAGGGAAACACTTCAAAGTGTTTGGCCTCGCTCCCAGAGCGCGGATTAGGCAGACAGCAAGCCGAACAGGTGCAGTCTGGAGAACAACAACGAGCGTCTCCAAACCGACCAAAACAACACCTGGCCGTTAGAGGGGGGAGGAAGCCAAACAGACTAAATATGGGCGAAACTCACGACCCATGTCATAAAAAGTGAACCTGGAATTCATTTATGAAGGGTTCTTGATTATATGTGGCAGTCATTTCTCACCTCTTATTTCCCCCCCTTTCTCTTTCAAACAGTTGGGATGCAGAAACTTTAATAGCCTTTACATTTCAAACTCCTTTGCTGAACGATTCACTGGAGGACTTTTAAAAAGGGTCATACGACCAGGCGTTGGAACCACAACCTCAAACAAAGGGATCACAACTCCACCATGCAGACGTCTTTCTACAGGAAGCCGGGACAGAGTTCCCGGTGGTCCAGCCGGAACCAGCGGCGCCGGGGCGTCCTGTCCGTCAACATGATCAGCCTGCCCCTGGCCGACTTCCGGCATGTGTCCCACATCAGCAACGAGGGGCACGGGGGCAGCTTCGGAGACCTGTCTTTCCTGAAGCGCGGCCACAGCCTGCTCCTCCAGAGCTCCCAGAGCGAGCAGAACCTCTTCCTGGCCTCCTTCACGCCCGAGCCTCCTCCCAAACCGCCCCGCCTCAACCTGGACGAGGAGGAGGATGAGGAGACCCAGACCCGGCGCCGAGACCGGCCGGACTGGGCCGCCGCCGGACCCATGCGGGCCCACAGCGCCCCACAGAGGAGGGCCAAGTGCAGCTCCATGCCCTTACTGGACAGCGAGGACGGGGAGGGGGAAATGGAGTACCACGGCGGGGCACCAGGGGGCGTCTCTTGCCTGGGGGCGGGGCACGGTAGTCCCGCGCGGGGCAGTCTGAGCTCCGGGAGGGACGGGGACTCCACGGCGACCCAGGAGGAGGAAGGAGACGCAGAGTTCTCCTTCTCTCTGGACCTGGGGCCCTCCATTCTGGACGAGGTGCTACAGGTCATGGAGAGGCACCACCACTAGGGGGCGACACATAGCCACCACGCCCTCTCAAAGACGTTAAGCCTGGTATTATTCACTACTAGGGGGCGACACATAGCCACCACGCCCTCTCAAAGACGTTAAGCCTGGTATTATTCACTACTAGGGGGCGACAGACACCACGCCCTCTCAAAGACGTTAAGCCTGGTATTATTCACTACTAGGGGGCGACACACAGACACCACGCCCTCTCAAAGACGTTAAGCCTGGTATTATTCACTACTAGGGGGCGACAGACACCACGCCCTCTCAAAGACGTTACGCCTGGTATTATTCACTGCTAGGGGGCGACAGACACCACGCCCTCTCAAAGACTATTATTCACTACTAGGGGCGACACACAGACACCACGCCCTCTCAAAGACGTTAAGTCTGGTATTATTCACTACTAGGGGGCGACAGGCCCTCTCAAAGACGTTACGCGGTATTATTCACTGCTAGGGGGGCGACAGACACCACGCCCTCTCAAAGACGTTACGCCTGGTATTATTCACTACTAGGGGGCGACAGACACCACGCCCTCTCAAAGACGTTACGCCTGGTATTATTCACTACTAGGGGGCGACAGACACCACGCCCTCTCAAAGACGTTAAGCCTGGCATTATTCACTACTAGGGGGTGACAGACACCACGCCCTCTCAAAGACGTTACGCCTGGTATTATTCACTACTAGGGGGCGACAGACACCACGCCCTCTCAAAGACGTTACGCCACACATTGTTGGAGCTAAGACTGGCAGAGGACACTGTGGTTGGTCAGTTGAAATCGTCATGGACCTTCATGCATTCATGCGGTTATTGATTTATTTAAAGATGGCTGCCATGTGACCAGGGACGATTGGCTGTAATGAGATTAAAATGACAAGCCAATGAAAGTTTATCCACCGACTAGGCAGCAACTGATATGTTTTATAACTTTTAAATAAAAATTTTTTTTAAATTAAGACCTGTCCCTAACAAACAACTTTCTCATGTACAACTTTCTCATGAACTAAAAACATATACAGAATGTTTCTAGAGCATTGTGTTGTGTATTGCCATGCATCCATATCGATGTCAGTTAACTCCCTATTTAACCTACTTATCAACTACCGGAAGGTTCCAGTTAATGATTCTCCAGGATTAGCTGTTTCAGCCCTATATATAATGTTTTATGGTCAAGTTAATCATTTAACCCCAAACTATAAATCCAAGTCAGGCTTCTTGAAGTGGATGTACGAGGGACTGTGAATGCTGTAAATCTCCTCCCCCGCTTACAGGAGTGTTCAGCACCACTGTTAAGGCTTAGGAGTCGTGTTAAAGAAAAGGAAAGAGAGAGAGAGAGAGAGAGAGAGAGAGAGAGAGAGAAAGAGAGAGAGAGAGAGAGACAGAGACAGAGAGAGAGACAGAGACAGAGAGAGCGAGAGATAGCGAGAGAGAGAGAGAGAGAGAGAGAGAGACAGAGACAGAGAGAGAGCGAGAGACAGAGAGAGCGAGAGAGAGAGAGAGAGAGACAGAGAGCGAGAGAGAGAGAGACAGAGAGAGCGAGAGAGAGAGAGAGAGAGCGAGAGAGAGCGAGAGAGAGCGAGAGAGACAGAGACAGAGACAGAGAGAGAGAGAGAGAGCGAGAGAGAGAGAGACAGAGAGCGAGAGAGAGAGAGGGAGAGAGAGAGAGAGAGAGAGAGCGAGAGAGAAAGAGGGAGAGAGAGAAAGAGAGAGAGAGAGAGCGAGAGAGGTAGAGAGGTGATGTTCCAAGGTCCTGTGGATGGGAGTAGGGGGGGGGGGCACCTGCGCTCTGCACGCACCCTAGAGGCCCCCTTGTGTGAGGTAGAGCGAGGCGCCCCCAATGGCTGGGCCGGGCGACACAGTTAAAACAAACACGCAGCTCTGCTTCCAATAAAAGAGAGCAGCCCCGCGGTGGAACCGGAGCCAGGCCAGTGCGGGCCCGACACAACCCCACAACGACCCTGTTTTCTTAGCTGGAGATCGCCCGAGTGGCATGGGCGGGGGGGGGGGGGGTAAAGCGATACTTCCACATGTGGAGCCAAGATGGCAGAGAGGGGAGAAGTGGTGGCGACTCGTCTTCAGGCCGAGTGATGAAGCTCTAAATAGCCGCTGCTGAACTAACAAGAACTGACAACTTACTGCACTCCACCCCCCCCACCCCCCCCACACACACACACACACACACTGTCTCTCTCTTCCTCCCCCCTCCCTACTTCCATTCCTCTTCGTTCACCCTGCTCTCCCCCATTCCCTGATAGCCTCTGTCTGGCCTCCAGCCCTCTATCCTGGCTCAGCAGTACCACAGCAGGACAGCCAGTTCATCGACACCATCTCCCCCCACGACATCCTGAGATCAGGGTGAAAAACCCAATAGTCTCAGTCTTTATTGTTGCTATCGCTCAAGGAGAAAATGTATTTGCAGGCAGTGACTTGCATTCATTCCATCCACAGCACACAACAACAAAACCAAAACAAGACAAAGATAAAAAAGAATTATTTAAAAAGAGCGCAGGACCAGGGACAGCAGTCAGTAAGCCAGTCAGTAAGCCAGTCAGCCGGTCAGTCACAGTCAGACAGCCAGCCAGCCAGCCAGCCAGTCAGCCAGCCAGCCAGCCAGTCAGTCAGTCAGCCAGTCAGTCAGCCAGTAAGCCAGCCAGCCAGTTAGACAGCCAGTCAGCTAGCCAGTCAGTCAGCTAGTCAGCCAGCCAGTTAGCCAGCCAGCCGGTCAGTCAGCCGGTCAGTCAGCCAGTCAGTCAGCCGGTCAGTCAGCCAGTCAGTCAGCCGGTCAGCCAGCCAGCCAGTCAGTCAGTTAGCCAGCAAGTCAGTTAGCCAGTTAGTTAGCCAGTCAGTCAGCCAGTCAGCCAGCCAGCCAGCCAGTCAGTTAGCCAGCCAGTCAGTTAGCCAGCCAGTCAGTTAGCCAGTCAGTCAGTTAGCCAGTCAGTTAGCCAGTCAGTCAGCCAGTCACCCAGCCTGCCAGCCAGTCAGTTAGCTAGCCAGTCAGTCAGCCAGTACGCCAGTCAGTCAGTCAGCCAGTCAGTCAGTCAGCCAGTCAGCCAGCCAGTAAGCCAGTCACTCAGCCAGTCAGTTAGCCAGTCAGTTAGCCAGCCAGCCAGTTAGCCAGCCAGCCAGTCAGCCAGCCAGCTAGCCAGGTAGCCAGCCAGTCAGTCAGTCAGCCAGTCAGTCAGTCAGTCAGTCAGTCAGTCAGCTAACCAGGCAGGCAGCCAATCAGCCAACTAGCCAGGCAGGCAGCCAGTCAGCCAGTAAGCCAGTCAGCCAGCCAGTCAGTTAGCCAGTCAGTCAGCCAGTCAGGCAGTAAGCCAGTCACTCAGTCAGTTAGCCAGCCAGCTAGCCAGGCAGGCAGCCAATCAGCCAACTAGCCAGGCAGGCAGCCAGTCAGCCAGTAAGCCAGTCAGCCAGCCAGTCAGTTAGCCAGTCAGCTAGCCAGTAAGCCAGTTTTCAGCCAGTCAGTTAGCCAGTCAGTCAGCCAGTCAGCCAGCCAGCCAGTCAGTTAGCCAGTCAGTTAGCCAGCCAGCCAGTCAGTTAGCCAGTCAGTTAGCCAGCCAGCCAGCCAGCCAGCCAGCCAGCCAGTCCATTTGTTTATCTCTCAAACTGGATGTGATTGCTTGACCATATTGTATGTTTAGAGAGAACTTCATGCCAAGAAACGTTCTTTCACTAAAATATGTCCTGCTTCTTTTTTGAGGGTGCAGTTAAAACTGGTCGAATTCCAAGAAAAGCAGTTTAGGCAAAGAACTGCTCTCGTCAACATTTTCACGAGCCTGCATAACAGTGTTTACATATTTTGATGGACGGGCATTTGTTTGGCTTGATAAAAGTCAGGAGCCGCAGTGGTTTCAGCGCACACGCACGCACATGCACACAGACACACACACAGACACAGAGAGAGAGTGTTTCTACAGGAAGGACAACACTAAGCTGCCTGACACATCAACTTCTCCTCACACTTTAGACAAGCTAAACCAAGCCAGCCAAACCATGTACAAGACTCGAAAACCACAGTCATGTTACTCAAAGGGGGGCGCTGGATAAGTACTCCTGCACCACGCGGGGCACCCCATCCTGAATTAACAAAGAGCTCCCCAACGAGGAGCTAACACTCAGTGGTAACCATAGAGATAGAACACACACGTTCCATCTCTATGGTGACGACCATACGTCCCATTGTACTGCATTAGAGTTGTCCCACTCCTCTTCCTGTTGTACTTCTTGTCCCTCTGTGTGAGGGAGAGAGGACGACCGCTGCGTGATTCTAGCTGTGTGATATGACGAGTCAGGCCTTACTATCAGCCTCTCGGAGATAAGAGAGAGAACAAGGCAGTCTGTTACAGTGGACTTTACAGCCAGATCAAACACACCATTACTTTTAGAATAGGGAACAAATCATTTCCTCACAAAGCATTAACAAAGAACAGATAGCTAAATACAGAACGCTCGCCAGAGCTTCAAATTGTATCTCTCTCTCTCTCACACACACACGTGCAAAAAAATGCACGCGCTCACACACACCCACGCGCCTTTTGCTGCTTGTTCACGCACTGACAGTTGATACACACATCCCATCTTCAGCGCGACCGAGTCACACTAAGTGAAAGTGGCATGGCAGCCAGCTTCACACGAGAGGGAGAGGGGGGAGAGAGAGAGAAACAGAGAGAGAGAGAGAGAAACAGAGAGAGAGAGAGGGAGAGAGAGAGAGAGAGAGAGAGAGAGAGAGAGAGAGAGAGAGAGAGAGAGAGAGAGAGAGAGAGAGAACGAGAGAGTACTGAGAGAGAGAGAGAGAGAGAGAGAGAGAGAGAGAGAGAGAGAGAGAAACAGAGAGAGAGACAGAGAGAGGTAGAGTGAGATATAGAGAGAGAGGTATAAAGAGAGAGAGAGAAACAGAGAGAGAGAGAGAGAGAGAGAGAGAGAGAGAGAGAGAGAGAGAGAGAGAGAGAGAGAGAGAGAGAGAGAGAGAGAGAGAGAGAGAAACAGAGAGAGAGAGAGAAAGAGAAACACAGAGAGAGAGAGAAACAGAGAGAAAGAGAACAGAGAGAGAGAGAGAGAGAGACAGAGAGAGAAAACAGAGAGAGAGAGAGAGAGAGAGGACGGATTACCCCCCGTCACACACAGGGTCCCCTACATCTGCTACCACTTACCCCCCTCGCACGCCAGAACATCACTCACAGAGACCATCTCCATGAGACCTGGGTCTTTTCAGAGAACATTTTTGCTTAGCTTTTTAACCCCCTCAAAAAAACAAAAAAAAAAAGTATAAAAAAAATAAAGATGTTTCTGTAAAAACTCGTTTTGACAAGCCCTCCTGTCCCTATTGTAAGTGTGTCTGGCACAGGGGGGAGGATCCTGATGACTCTGGAGGGGGGGCTGTGAAGGCAGTGTGGTTTGGATGGAGGACTTATTGGGGGGGGGGGGGGGCGCTGGGACAGACCGTGGTGTTTATGAAACTCTACCCGACGCTCCGAGACCCGTCAGAACAAAATAAAACCCCCAGCGTCCTTTAACACGTTCTCGAGCCAACACCAATATTCTCCTCTGATAGAGACTTCATCATCACAACGCGTTTACTGGATGACCCCTTAAAGGCGCTGCAGGCCTTGGCAAGGAGAGGCAGTCAAAACTCCCCACATCCCCTAAACAGTGAATACCATAACACATGAAGGGCACTCAGAGAATACAGCGGAGCACTGCTCTTTAAATCAAAAGGACGTGGCCATCGAGACTAAATAAATGGTATTTCATGGTGATGTTTTTTTACAGTTCACTGGTGCAAACGGCTCGTTTAGTTGCCTTATGGAGAGGAACGCTCTGTAAGGTTAGGAGTGGGGTGGGGGCAACTGTAGACGCCCAGGATAGATTTAATTGTCCATCTCTACGGAACTTCCACTGAATCCCTACAGGTTAGATGTCCTAGCTTTCAGGCCACACATACAATCCTTGTTTATCAGGGAGAATCAACATCCTCTTTAATATTTATATTTCTTTTTTTTTTTATTGTATGTTGCGTTTAAAAGGAAGGCCAAAATACAAAATATGAACCCAGCCTTAAAAAGTATTATGGCTGTACAGTACCAGTCAAAGGTCTGGGTACACTCTACCATTAAAGTGTGTCCAAACTTTTGACTGGTACTTTATGTTCAACTGTAGAATGGGCATTCAGGCCACATAGAGTTATGACGGATTCCCACTTTTAGAGAACGTTGTTGGTTTGTCAGAATGTGACAGGGACAGCGCAAACGACTATTTCCCACCGTGTGCTGAGAGTAGATTTGAATAGTTCTAGTGTGTGGACTCGTAGCACACCTACAGGGGGCGCTACAAAAAAACACACACACTTCCTTTGTCCCACAAAACCACACCCTCAATCCATTGATCACAGTAACAAATCATTAAAAAGACCTTTTACCCTGTTCCTTCACTCTAAACAATTCAAATCATACGGAACACACACTCGCGCACACACACGCAACACCAGGATTCCAGTCCAACCGTTCAAAAAAAAAAAAAAGAATCGCACGTATTTCAGAATGATTTACGGCACATATTTCATAGACCGAAGCCCATTTCACAACCTCTCATTACCGGACTTTATTATGGCACGGAGTGACGGTCACACGGGAGGTGTAACTAAACCCCTATCCAAGCAGGAGACCGTGCTCTGGACTGGGCCCCCTGACACCCACCCCGTCCACAGGCAGAA
>JAPMUY010011001.1:0-13416 GCA_026901105.3 Galaxias olidus | reverse complement strand
ATTCCACAGCTAACATTAGCATTGATTTGCATCCCTGATACTGTATTTATAATAACAGGGTTGTATCTCCTTCAGTTCATTGAGAAGAGATAATATATTATCTATAGTCAAATTAAATGTGTAATCTAGCCTCGTTTACTGTTTATGATTTTATTGCCACCAGCATGTTAAGGTTGCCACAATTATACATGGATGGGATTATTTACTCAAAATGAGTTCAACTGTGTCATTTTCAATAGGTTAATACTTTTTTTAAATTATTTTTGAGAGTTCTTACACACCATTGAGCGCTGCCGAAAAGCAGAGGCGCTACCGTGTCAGGTGTGATTCTGGTGAACAGAGAAGACAGCAGTCCTTAAAAAACATAAAGAGAAGTGGAAATACGCAGAGGCAGGGAAGAACAAAATGCAAAAAGACCGCAGTGTGAGAGTGCAGCGAAGTAAGTGGAAAGAGGATCATCAGAAGAGTAATACCAGGGAAAAGCTACAGTCAGCCCGGGTCCTCCAGTTAGACAGTATCTAGCCTAATCACACGCACACACAATGTATTTTTCACTACAGTGATTGAGTAAAATTAAGATGTTGTGAAAGACTTGAATGGTTCTCGATACCACGGAGTGTAACCGAGATGCCTGAAAATATATGAAATTAAGTTATACTTCCAGGGAAAGACTTCATTATAAAGTTAAGTTCACACAGAGAAAAGTAGCCTTTAGAGCTCCGGACTCAGGTGATTTTGTTTACACCGCCATTTTCGCAGCAAAAACCAGAGCAAAAATGAATGGCAAGTGGATTTCCCGCTATTCGAGTACACCGCCTACTTTAATCCCAATGATATTGGCTATGTAGGCTTAATGTATGGACAGGGGTGAAAGTAAGACGGTACGGTCCGGTACGGCGTACCACTATAAGATTCACTGACGGTACGCAGTACCAGAAAGAGGTCTGCCAAAACTCACGTTATAAAATGGGTAGTTCCAAGGTGCGTTCCCATCGCCTAGTAGTGCACTCCAAAGTGGACTGCACAGGGTATTAACGTGGCTCTGGTCTATGGCGGAATAGCCTGTGCAGTCCAGCTCGTAGTGCACTAGGCTACTCTACGATCGGAACGCACCCCCAGCATTTGATTATGATTGACTGCCGCGTACGAAGCCGTCGTAAAAAACACTGCAACCATACAGTTGTGACACCATTACAAAGTATCAATGCGCCGATACAAGTTTTGGAAGTAAGTGTCCTGCGTTGCTAGGTTACTATGCAAGGCCTACTTTGCTTGGTGGAAGCAAAAAAAAAAACTACACGGTTGTGGTAGAGTACCGGCAAGAAATAAAATCTACTTTCACCCCTGTGTATGGATTAAACATAGTGACCTTTAATACCCTTGGAATTATTTCCAAGACCATTGAAATACATAACATACATACAATAAGTGCATCCCTGACCATATGGCCTAGATAAGAGCTAATCAACACCAGGATACAAAACAGGGCCATCGCAAACCAAATACAAACAATTTATTAATATAAACCAGGGTTCTTCAACTGGCGGCCCTGGGCCACATGGGTCCCGCAAAAGCTTATTCCAATCCAGCCCCAGAATATTAGTGAATTCATAAAATGTGAGGAGGAAAAAATGCATTCAGGCATTTTGGATGTCTTGAGCAGAGAAAGGATAAAATCAATCTGTCATTCAAGCATTGGTTCCATAAAAATAAATGGCTTTATCTAGATAAGTACATCATGGATTTCCCATATTTTAGGAGTCTGTTGTCACCGATAGCTAACAAAAATAACATTAATTCTGTAGAAAGTGCAAATAGTAAATAGGCTAATTAGGCCTTAATAAATTAAACAAAAAAAAAAGTGAAAGGACTGTGGGGGCCACAATGTCTGCTTAGAAATATTCAGGCCCTTGGACAAATGTAGTTGAAGACCTGTGGTATAAACAATTGATATAGCAGGAAAATACAACGTCCCAGACCTCCAGTGTGCGGACATATAGAATTATTTCATAAACCTTTCTTCCTCCTACTCTGGAGAGTCTTTGAAAGCTTACAAACAAGCCTGGAGCCAGTGGAGGGGTACAAGTGAACACAATCAGGATTCGTGGTGAATCTTCAGCTTTGGAGTCTCCCGGCTACAAATTGCTTTGTAATCACTGGAAGGGTCAGTAACTTCATTTTAGTTCACAATAGCATAGACCTAAGTAATGGGCAGTGTAGGCTAATCGGTATGTAGCGTAAGTCGGTATTTTCAATTTACCGGCAAGTTCACATTATCACAGTGTCAATGTTTTTAGAAAGAAACCACCTCATACATGAAATTATTACAGGTGAATCATTCCCAAAGACTGAATGACCATCAATTAATGCCAGTAATTTGCTTCGCTTTCCTGCCAATATGGCAATGTTTTGAGTTCGACTGTTGAATGCTGGGATTGCGTGACGTGACTACCGGAGCTCTCAGCCTCTCTGAGTGGTTTGGTGCGCCATAAGACTAATTCATTGAATACATTGAAATTACCTCACAGACCTCATGGACAGGAGCCTCAGGCAGACGTTCCCAATTTACCCTCACTACACGTTTGGGTTTACCGGTTCTGTCCAGCAGCCTACCCAGCCATCTGATCCAACGCAACACCAGGTGGTGATTAGTTGACAACTCAGCTCCTCTCTTCACCCGAGTGTCCTAGATATACCGCCGCAGATCTGAGGACACGACCACAAAGTCGATCATCAATCTGCGGCCTAGGGTGTTCTGGTACCAACTATAGAACTATAGAGTCCCTAGATGGTACCCTTTCCAGGACCCCACCCTGCGATTCCAAGAAGGCCGGATACTCCCAACTGCTGTTTGGTGCATGAGCACAAACAACAGTCAGAGCCTTCCACTCAGCGACTCGTAGTCGCAAAGAGGCGTTCGCAGCGTATTCCTTCTTCTGTTAAAAAAAAAAAGAGTAAATAGTTTGTTAGGGTTGGGAAAAAAAGACAAACTGTCTGTGCATCTGTAAAGGATGATGTGTATTCTTAATGCTGTCAAGTTTCCCCGTTCTCCGGGGAAAATCCCATCACAGCGGCGCTCAGCCGGGGCTTATGAGAATCCACACCTGCCCGGCACCTCTCACCCTAGGCAACCCCGGAAAAGGAAAGAGTCCAGGCCCTCTCCAGGAGTTTGGTTCCTGACCCAGTGCCATGCGTAGAGGTGAGCCCAATTATATCTAGTTGGTACTGCTCCACCTCCCGCACTAGCTCTGGAACGTTGATGGGGAGAAGGACATCTGGACTACCCTGCTTGGTCTGCTGCCACCGCGACTCGTTCCCGGATAAGTGGCGGAGAATGGACGGATGGATGGAAGGACATTGAAATTAAATAAGTTCTGCTAGTTTCAGCATCAAACAGCGACAACAAATCCGAAACAATGCATCATGTCATGTTAAAATAATCTGTTTTTATTCTGTATTGAAACACGTTTAAATCTGAGGACAATCCATCAGTTGTAAGCCACTGATCTCTGTCAAGTTAGGGTAACTTACACACATGTACTCTTGTAAATGCACATTATAACCACGGCTCTCTGCAAACATTGCATTGTTGTACATTCTCATCTTGATAGAGAAATACCATCAACATCATCAGCAAGATAGAGTGAGAGTTTTAGGTTTGCGTTGTGTGTGTGTGTGTTTGAAGATGCGTTTATTTTAAAGGATCCATGGTGGTCTATGTAATGTAGTTAAGAAACTATGAGATCAACGCATTAATTGCTTCACTGAGAAAAATAATTTGTATGCGGTATTCTAAAAATAGCTATCATAAAAATCTAACTAAAGCAGAAAAAAGCAAAATCTGTTCTGATTCCAAACTATGTTTTTTTTTGTTTATGCTAATTGATTTAAAAACACGAAAAAGATACAGAGTAAATATTGAACTAAGAAGCTGAGACTGGTTTAAAATTGTAAAAGCTCTAAAGAAAAAAAATAGACGCATTTATGTTTGTAAAATATGTAATTTCGTCAAAAGACCTCCTTTATCACCTAGTCCTTAGTTATACACATGACTTAATACTGTGTACATTAAAATACAATAACCTTTCATTAACAAATGCACTGACAAATACATATCTGTGCATAAGTTGTCATAGAGCAAGACTGTGGCCCATCAATAAGAGGTGGCTAACAGCGTTGTCTTTCGTAAGATCGGCGCTAGTGTATAAATAAATATTCAATAAAATTACCACTACGTCCTCTTGATGTACGTTATCTCCTCATCACACTGTGTCCTTTAGCAACACAGAGAGGATCGGAAGGGAAAACACACACACACAGGAGTAGACGCATATCGTGCTGTAAGACTTCAGAGTGCAAACTGTTTCGGGTTAACACGTGGGTCCTATCCCACTCACCATTTATTGCATAAAGACAGATGACCATCTCTCCTGTTAAAGTTGGCATATGGAGCATTTCGGTATCTAAAAGTGTCTAAGTTATTTTTTTATTGATCACAATGGAGCAAACGTGAAAAGAGAGAGAGTGTGAGGGAGTCTTAAGGGGTTTTGAGTGCACCTTAGTGAACACAAGAGGCACTGCTGTCAGATGCACTCATCAGTTTCACTCATTTTGAAATCGCTCATCAAAGCGATAAAACATTAGACACATTTAAATAAAGTTAAGTGATGCAAGCGACATCCATCCTAACATCAAAGGATTCACACACAAAAAAGTACATTCGCTTAACAAAACCGATACAAACTAACATTGATGTGATTACTGCCGTAACCGTAAAGCAATGCAAAACCTTCACTTTAGGCACTCAAATGTTTACAGCGACAGATAAAATGAAAGAGGCAGCTATAAGCAAGTTTTTTTGTGTGTGTACGGGTACATGTTCTAGACCATCAAGATTTCACATAGCTAAAAGGCCATGGACTGTATTTACAGGATACAAAAGAGAAAAGGCTCTGTGACCTCATTTCCTCTCTTACATTTTACATTTTTTACGTCCTGGTTTAGTCTCTCGCCCTAGTAAAATCCATCGTAATACTGTTGCCGAGGATATCTACTGTACATGGTATGTGCATAGCATCAAGAGAGAAGTCGTAAAAAACCTTTAAAAAAAAAAGGATGTCTGCCCTCCATAAGTGTCTTTCAGGTACTTTCTCTATCTCGCCACCACTCGCTCCAATCACACACACACACACACACACACACACACACACACACACACACACACACACACACACCACACACACATAGAGACAGGATGAGGTGTCGCTCGCTAGGCCAGCTGATCCTCATACTGCTTCCGGAAACAGTCTCCAGCAGGGTAGAAGTCCCAGCATCGGTCCTGGTACATCTTCCACACATAGGACTCCTGGAAGGGAGAAACAAAGACAGAAATGAGACAGGGGAAAAAGAGAGGGATAATGGGAAGGAGACAAGAGAGGGAAGATAGATAAAACAAACGAGAAGTAGTGGGGGAATATGGAGCAGAGAGTGGAGGTGGAGGAAAGAGAAAGGCAGATCCGCAAAGGACGATGGAGAGAAAAATTTGAGGATTAAATTTAATTTTTTTTAGTATTGTGAGAGTTTGGAAACGGACCTGTCCGGTGTGTTCAGTTTCATCCTTGTTGATCAAATACATCAGGAAGAACCTACAGGAGGGGATCAGGTGATTTTACCATCAGTATTACTGTCAAACTGGCACAGAAACATGAAGTAAAAAAGGGGTACCATTCACACAAGTACAGGAAGTTGAGTTAAATGAAAATACCTACATGAATTATAGTAACACCATTTATGTTACGGTATCACTCAGAAATATATACTCACATGTAGTTGGCTAAGTTATGTTCTTCTAAAGTGTGTCTCGAAGCCGTGCGGAGTCGTGTCAAAGTAGTCACTGCCAGATTCCGCAGATGAAGCACTTAGTCTGCAAGGAGAAAAGGAACATTGGATTGGAACCAATTTGATGTTATTTCTCTGAAAATTTTGGATATGTTTTTTGTTGGTTTCTATGGCATGGCCTGCTTCTACATCTGTAGTCACAGTCAGTGGAGGGAGATTGTATATTTACTCTCGGTAAAGATTCTAGTTGTTGGATCAATTCAATTCAACATACGATGTAATCCTTTTGTAACACCTGGGGTACATTTGTGCGTGACACCAGGTACGGAGCAAACATCATGCTCCTCTTGCCATCATGTAAAATATACAGTGCAGTCCTTTCCTACTTACTGGGGCATATTTGAGCGTGACACCAGGTACGGAGCAAACATCATGCCCCTTTTGCTATCACGTAAAATATACAGTGTATTCCTTTCCTACCTACTGGGGCATATTTGAGCGTGACACCAGGTACGGAGCAAGTGTCATCCCTTTCTTGCCATCATGTACAATATACAGTGTGGTCGTTTCCTACTACCTACTGGGGCACATTTGAGTGTGACACCAGGTATGGAGCTGATGTCATCTCCCTCTTACCTCCATGTCCTCTCTGACCTGCTCCTGTTGATCTCTCAGCTCCCCAAAGGCGTCAATGATCAGACCTGACACACACACACACGCACGCACGCACGCACACACACATCCAATCAAATTATCTACACGTATCGTCTTCGGCTATCATTGTGTACACAAACCAATACATTTAAATCACAGAATACAATGTTTATTTAGACAATAAGAACTATTTAAAAACATATCTTAATGATAAAGATATCTTTTCAAAGCTCTATTAGCTCCACCTTGGATGATGGCCAGCAGGATGACGATGACAAAGAAGAAGAAGGTGATGTCAAAGACCACTCGGTAGAGTTCGTACTCATCCCCCGCCGGGTCCTCTATCTCATCCCCTATCCCCCCGCCGGCACGCACACCCACGTACATATGGAACAGGTAGCACTGGGGGGGGGAGGGTAAAGGGCACGGAGGCGTCAACCGAAGGTCATTCACACGACAACTCATGATGCCACAGGTTTAATACGTTTGTGTAAGAGGAAAAGCAAACCTTTGATTGCATAGGGTAATCACACTGCATACTTTCCCTGCTCACTAGCACAGGCCACATTGATTTATCACATCTACTGATTTGAGAGGGATTGTGCTATCGGTGAGGGTGAGGGGATTCTCACCGTCATCATGTCGTCACACTTCATGTCCGGCTCGTCCTCGTCCTCGCTCTTGTTGTAGAACTTCCTGAAGAAGTTGAAGGCCACCACCGTGTAGAGGTACACCACCACAGCCAGCAGGCCAACAGTCATCATCAGCTACTCACAGGAGGAGACAGGGGTGCAAAGGGAGGGCGAGAGCGAGAGAGAGATGGGAGAAGGGGCAGAGAGGGTAGGAGAAGGAGGGAGGAAGAGAGATGAGGAGAAAGTCGGGTCAAGGTGAGAAGGTAAGGAGAGTAGAAAGAGATGAGGGAGGAGTGACAGAGAAGGGAAGAGAAGGAGGGAGGGAGGGAGAGAGCAAGAAAGAGAGATTGAAGGAGATGGAAGGAGGGATGCACAGAGGAAGAGAGAGATCAGGGAGAAGTGGCAGTGGGTAAGAGAAGAAAGAGAGACATGAACGAGAAGTTGAAGAGATGGAAGGGGGAAGACAGGACGAAATAGAGGTGAGGGGAAAGTGTCAGAGAAGGTGGGGAGGGGACACAGGACGAAACAGAGAGGTGAGGGAAAAGTAGCAGAGAAGGAGGGAGAAGGGAAAAAAGATGTATGTGTGTGAGAGAATAGGAGACACAGATTAAGGTCAAGAGCACTAAATGCTTGCATTTATACATATATTTAAACATTTAAATCCCGGTAATAAAATGGTTAAAAAAATGGTTCATTGAGTAGAAGGATGACTTATTGAAATGTATGGTCTCAATCAAATACTAGTCATACTTGGCAGGCATTGCTGTGGATTGATCAGAAGAAGAGAAACAAAAACTGTAAGAGTGACCAACTTGTTTTCCATTGTGGGTGACCGAAGACAGGATGGTGCGCAGGGTTTTGACGCCCATGGCGATGTCCAACAGATGGGCAGCATAGAAGAAGTTGTTGTAGTGACCCAGGATGGACATGACAGTGTACCACACTAGGTACAGGAAGGTCTGGAATCAGAGTAGAGAGTTAAAACTCGAAATCAAAAATCAAAATCAATCTAAAATCAATACTTGAATCAGAATCACAACAGCAGAGGCATCACTTAAATTAGTTAAAATCCGATTCTGAAATCAATGTTAGAATCAGTATCACAACATATTACACTAGGTACAGGAAGGTCTGGAATAGAGTGGAGAGTTAAAATCTGAATCTGAAATCAATACTATAATCAGGCTCACAACATATGACACTAGGTACAGAAAGGTCTGGAATCAGAGTCGAGAGTTAAAATCTGAAATCAATCTTAGAATCACAACATATGACACTAGGTACAGGACGGTCTGGAATCAGGAGTCGAGAGTTCAAATCTGAATCTGAAATCAGAATTAGAATCACAACAGCATAGACTACACTATAATACAACACAAGGTACAGTAAAGCCTGAAGGTCAGTGTCAGTCAGAATACAAATCTCACGAGAGTAGACAAGAGACAAAAGTCTACTGGGAAGGCCATAAGAAATAGAATCACTATGGCTGAGAAATACCTGTACACCACACAGATAAAGAAAGGTAAAGGAAATCAGTAAGAATCAAGACAGTCACCATCTAAAGGTTGGGTCATCAAATGGTTCCTTTTACTTACATTGTCGGTGAACACAACTCCAAACTTCCAAATCTGGTACTTGAAGTCAATGGAGGTGATGCTGTAAAAAACAGAGCAAGTTTTACCTGTCTGTCAAGGGTATATAGTAAGCATGTACAGTACCAGTCTAAAGTTTGGACACACTATCCCATTGAAGTTAATAGGAAAGTGTGTACAAACTTTTGACTGGTACTGTATAATAGGAGAGGCTGTGATTCTGTAAAGTTTCTGTTAATTCTACTCTATTTTGTTCTATTCTATAATAATATTGAGTTATTAGAACTAAATTCATTACATTGCACTTGCGATTGAATGTAATATTTTGTTAGAAAACAACTTGCGTCATAACTGTTACAGGTAAATACTGTTTGTGGGACAGACAAATCAAATCAAATTCATTTGTATAGCACATTTCAAACACAAAGACAATTCAATGTGTTTTAAACAAGGCAAGCAAAAACAACAAATAAAATTAAAAAAAAAAAAAAATGATTATAGACAAAATAAAAATTAAATTATATTAAAATGATTTATGAAAAAAAAAGTATATTGCTAAATTGAAATCTAAACGCAAAAGCCCCACCGAAAGGTGTTGCCGGGTAGAGTAGGAGTACCTGGCGAACACGGAGCTGTCCGGTTCGGTTTCTTTTCGTGGGCCATGGCGCTGACGTCCAGAGAGGCCAGGTCCATCCCCAGCAGCTCTGCAATCCTTTCTCTGCCGTAGATGTCCCCATACTTATCTAGCACCTATACACACACAGGCGCGCGTGCACGCGCACACACACACACACACACACACACACACACACACACACACACACACACACACACACACACACACACACACACACACACACACACACACACACACACACACACACACACACACACACACACACAGAAAAGCACAAACACAGACGCTTTGTTTTACAAAAAAACAACTGTCACAATATTTACACACAGCTGTCATGAAACCAATATTTATTTTCAGCAAGAAAGGAATGTTATATTAAAATATATTTTATATCTATGGTATATATTTAAACCCCCGTCAAGAAAAAATACACATACCTTTTCTTCAAACTTGTCCCAGTAGTTATTAGGGAAGGACCTATGTTGAAAAGATAAACCCATGATTAAAGTTCTATATTATATATGATCATACCAGCAAATAGTTGATATACTGTACAATATCAACAAAAGAAATATGCACATAATTATAGTATTGTAGTCAAATGTTTGGACCCACTTTCCTATTCAAGTGAGTGGGAAAGTGTCTCTAAACATTTGACTGATACTGTATGTTCCAGAACTGTTAAGGACTCATGGCATTTTTTTATCATCTATGTGTGCTGTGTTTAAGTGTGCAGGGGTGCCAGAAAGCGATTGACTTGACTAGGAAGAGGAGAAAGAATTTAAAGTGTGCCTTACGGGGTGTTGAGGACCAGTCTGTCCCACTGGCCTTTGATGTCATCATCCTCGGGTTGTTCTGTGACATACAGACCGCCAAACTCCAATGTCCTGGCAAGCTCCTTCTCTTAAAGATGACCAAGGGCACCTGGTGGCACACACACACACACACACACATTTTATGGTGCGGAAAACACAGCCAGGCACACTTCAAAGAGCAAACATAGCCTATTATTATATTGTTTCAAGTAAAAAAAAAATCAATCCCTACATAAATAATGAATCACCTTGAGACAGTTGTATCCGATGATGCAGAGGAAGGAGATGACAGTGTGGAAGGCTGCCAGGAAAGTCATGCAGGGCTGCATGTAGCCAGTGCTCTCCTCCAGGAAGAAGCAGACCAAGCCTTCTTCCTCGTCCTCCGTCGCCCCCATCTCGCCAAAGCCAGAGCCAGAGCCGCCGCCATCGCCGTCGTCGTCGCCACCGGAGCCGTCGAACAGACCGGAACCTTCGAACAGGGCCGAGCCCTCAAGTCATCCTCCTCACCCTGTGGGGCTGTCGGAGACCTGATGTGTGGACATGGAGAGTTAGAAGTGATAGGTGACTTATAGTACCAGTCAAAAGTTGGGACTCACTTTCCTATTCAAGTGAATGAAAGTGTCTCCAAATTTTTGACTGGTACTGTAGTTTAAAAAAAAAATTCAATATTTCCGTAGAAAGATTGTAGTTAATACAGAGGTCTAGATCTAGTTTAAATTACTATTTCAAATTAAACCTTTATATTAAGTGTTTATACATATTATATTATACATATATAACACGAGTTGAACTGCAGTCACACTCACACCACTCCTGTTTTTCATGTTGTCTGAATGCTGACCTTATAGAAGAGCAGGATGAAATTGAGAGCGAATGCGATAAAAACAGAGCCAAGAAACGCAGGTTGTAGAAGTTACGAGACAGGTAGTTCTGGAACGAAATACTTCGAATTTAGCTAACGATACAGTATAAGATCGTAGGGATTTTAGAGCATTATTGTTCAGTTTAACAATACATTTTTATTGTGTTCATAACGTACATGAGAAAAATTTAAATGTAAAATGTTTAACAAAGAGATTAATTACCATGAATTTGATTCTCTGGATCTCCAGCTCATTCCAGAGCTCAAAGCCGCCCTCTGCAGTTTGCTTTTCCTTCTTGGACTTGGTTGTCGCCTTCTCCTCCTTAAATACCGGCTCCTCCTCAACCTCTGCCTTAGCCTCAGCCTCCTTATCTGCTTTCTCTCCGTTCTCAGTGCTGCAGAGTAAACAAAGAGTAGAGCAGAGTAAACAAATGTATCGCAGGGGCTCAGACGTAGACAAAAGACACCAGTACAATGTGAAAACAAACAGTAAGGGATCAGAAACGCAGGCTACGGGTGGCTACCAGTTGTGTGGTCCATGATGGTACATTATTAAAAACAAAGGTAGGGCTAGAGGTCGTTTTTTTATGTCAACAGTCCACAACATGTAAACACACAATAAATAAAGTTGTTTTTAGGTGACAGTCAGATAAATGTGATTTGTTCGCATCCCTGAGTGGAAGAATAACTTAGTATTATTAGAGAACCTAAGTTTAAAGGATTAACAAAGTGTGCGACAGAGACAGAAGAGAGAGACTAGGGAAAGCTTAAAATAAAGACTGAAAGACAGAAAGAGGGAGCCATAGAACGAGAGAAAGTGAAAGTTTGAAATAAAAGACTGAGCGATAACGTACTCTGCTTTCTCTGGCTCTGGCTGCACTTCCTCTTCCGGTTCAGTAACGGGCTCGGTCTGTCCTCCTCGCTCCTCTCCCCCCGGGCCGCTCCCCACCGCTTCCAACTGCATCACAGGAAAAAAAACGACAAACAAAAACTCCAAGCCTGACCAGTGTTTGATTATTGATGTTGATTTAGGTCCGGTTTCCCGTGTACAGGATTAAACCAAATCCTAGACTAAAAAACATTTTCAATGGATAATCTCCATTGACAGCGGGATTTAGTCTAGAACTAGACTTAATCCCCTGTATGGGAAACCGGGCCTTAATGTTTCATACCATCTACTGTGTGCATGGTATATAGTTTATGAAAATGGGATGACCAAGAAAATAAATGCATTATAAGACATGCATCCCTTCTGAAAAGCTATAGTGTTTTCATGTGACTAATGAACGACTATACAAGACAAAAATCATAATATCTTCTCTCACCAGTTTCCTCTTCTTCAGCAGGGGGTGCCCTCGGCGTCGGGGGCCTCTACGGTAGCAGTCTCCCAAAGTCACCAAGTCCCCGGGGGTGTCAAATCCAGGCAGCCTTCCTCCTTCTTGATCCTCCCGCCTTCCTCTTCACCGTCTTCTCCTCCCCCAGCGTCCATCATGTCCGTGATTCCGTCTGCTTCTTGGACTTCGGGTGCCCCCGGTTCGGGTGGGAGATCACCGTGGACTTCATCTTGTGTCGGGTCGGGCATGCTGGCCAGATCTCGGTCACCGTCATCTTTTTAGCGCCCTCCACCAAGCCTCCACTAAATAAGGTGCTCCAGATTAGCATGAAGAATCCCTTACACACACTGGAAAATAAATTATAGAGAATTGTATCGATATACGAATACTCGAATACTTAAAAAATGTAATTTTTAAATATGATAAAAAAGTAACTAAAGCAATACTATAATTAGGATACTCTAATATAATATTTAAAAAAACACCTAACTTGCAGATAAAAAAAGCAAAAAAAACGAATAGAATGGAAACAGAGTGAATAAATGACGGGCTCTGGTCACCTGTAGATGAAGATGAGGATGCCCATGAGAATTGTGTAGATGAAGGTGGCCAGTCCCACCACCATTTCCTTCACTGTCATCTTCCTCAGCTTGGAGCGGCGCCGCAGGTTCCGGAAAGTAAAACATGTTGAAGAAGTCCACCACGCTCTTCAGGAAGTCCGCGAAAGCGAGCTGGACTCCGGAGCGTGCTCCTCGCCGTTTTTCTCCTTCCCCTTCACCGTTATCGCCTCCCGCCACCTCCTCCACCTTCCTCCTTTCGTCGCTCTCCTCCTCCACGCCTTCCTCCTCTGCTCGGATATCTGCGAGGCGATGTTCATCTCAAAAATGGTGTCCTCACAAAAGTTGACAAACATCTCCATCTTTCGCCCCTCCGCCCTCGTTGACAACGCGGTCGAAAATGAACTGTCGTTTGGACTCTGACCTGGGGCATCTCCCACTGGTTGCGGTTGGCCTCGCTGATCTCAAAGTAGATCCTCTCGATCTTCCGGCTGG
>JAPMUY010010999.1:0-13204 GCA_026901105.3 Galaxias olidus | reverse complement strand
ATGTATTTCAGGTGGGATGACATTTTTGGTAACATGGGGTCAACATGCTACCTGAGACTCTGTTTACTGATTAGCTGCGGCTGTATTTGGCAGCAATTTGCCATAGAAAGTTAAACTATTCTCAACTTTTAGTTGTGCACCCGCCGCATAATCAAACAGCCGCAAGTCATAGCTGCCGCAGGTTTGCATAGACATTGCATAACGCTCGCGCGCCGCACTTTGCCGCTGCTCGGTGTATATTCAGCCACAGTATTTTCAAGACAGTCAGTATACAAACGTAACAACATGCAAATACATAACATCAACGCTAGATGGCGGTATATGCCTGTGAGAACTCCCCCTATTCATTTAATAGGGGCAAAAACCGATTAAAAATAATAATTAAAAATATAACACGTGACCCAATCACTTAGTTATATACACGTGCACTATAGGATTTTATGCCGGACATGTCGGCACAAGAATGTAATCGGTAGATTCAAAACTGCGGCCGGCCACAAGTCGACCTAATAATAAGTAGAAGAAGAATATGATTGCTATTTCAATATGTGAGCGTCCTCACGGATGCATCACATACTTAGTTATGGTTTGGCTTGTAGATAACTGTGTGTGTGTGTGTGTGTGTGTGTGTGTGTGTGTGTGTGTGTGTGTGTGTGTGTGTGTGTGTGAAAAGTTGGCCTACAAATGTTCACGGGAAAGATAGACAGCTTTTACTTTAATATCCTCAGTTCCCCTTTCGCATGAAATCTCCACCCACCGTTTGTCCATTCAGTTTTGTATTTTGTAGAGCTGATTGACAAACTGAGCAAACTCAGCTGCGCCTCTTTGGTGATACCCAATGAAGTTTAAACACAACATTGAAAAAGGAAAACTAACACAACTCAAGATCCTTATGTAAAATTCAACAGACATTTAGAATGTAGGAACCTGTGACCTGACCAGGTCCAATGACCTGAAATTATGAATTGTCCCGCTGAACTGTAGGCCTAAAGGAAAATCAACTGGAATTTAGGTACACTGACCCATACTGTAACAAGCTTGCCGTTGGCCTAAGTTTACCTTAAAAACACTAAATTAGAAACCTATCAATATACACAATTAAGCTGAAAAATTTGATTTGAGAGTAGGCCACTTACAATTACTGCTGTTATACAGCGTTCTCGTAGTAAATCCAATTCCCGTTGAGAGGAAATCTCTCAATTCCTGCTGCTATTAATAAGTACACTTGTCTGTGGTAAGTGAAGTCCCGTTACCAGTACTAGTATGACTAATGTGCGCAGCTGATGAATTGTTTTCCCCAGGCACGGGGGGCGTGGTTTTCTATACCCATTCAATTCAATAGGGGCAAAAAACGATTAAAAATAATAATAAAAAATATAACACGTGAACCGATCACTCAGCACTGCACACCATAACCCAAGACCTGTTGGCACGGGAATGGAATCGATAGGGTCAAAACTGCGGGTGTAGTTTGGGCACCAAAAATCGGCCTAATAAGAAGAAGAATATAACGCATCACATAAGAATAAGAAGAATATGACTTTGCGATAGACAACAAGATGTGAGCGTCATCACTGACACATCACATAACTAGAATGCATTTTTACAAGATAATGCGATTGCCATTGCTTTAGACCAGTGCGGCGGCCAGCCCCTAAAATAGCTGCTGTAGTCATCTTTTAATTGTATGGGTAATTAGAAGACATATATACGTTTAATATATGAAGTCTGGCTATGTCAATTAGTCTCCGAGTAACTGCTGCAACCGGCCCTAGTCTCCCCTACGTAGCACGCAGCGCGAAGTGGCTTATATTTAGTGTTGATGTAAATAATGACTGTGATCATTCATTTTAGCTAGCACATGAATTAAACTGCAATAAATGATGTCAAAAGCATGTCAATAGTCTGTCAGACATTAAATCAACAGTAGCCTACTGTCTTCAGTGTAAATGCTTGTTTAATAGGCTCCTGGTTTTACCATTTTAATACATTTTCTTAATGGAACTGTGGTGCCTGCTTGTTTGCCCGCATACGTGTTATCAGCCAGTGTCTTCATTTTGACATTGTTTTGTATGTTGGATTTGGCAATCCTGCTATGGGTTACAGTAAACACATAAAGAAGCCTACTGTCTTCGGTGTAAATGCTTGTTTGAAGTTTGTTTTGCATCAAGCTAGTATCATAATATAAGATAATAAGATAATAACTTGTGCGCACCAGATAATGTGTGCACACGAGATAAAAAAGTATTGCCTTTAGGGAATAACCCTCTCAACCTTATCCTTTTAATTTGTAAAGCTCAACGCGCTTTCGGCTTTACATGACAGAGGGAGAGAACAAAACAAAAATATGTTTCAAAGTAGGGCTGGGCGATATGGCCTAAAAAATAAACATATTTTGTCTAAATTAGGGACGATTTCAATTACAATCTCGATTTTACGGAGCCTCAAAAGTCCCGAAAGGCGATCATCTTTTTATAATTATCTTGTGCGTACAAGTTATTTATCTCGTGGGAACATGTTAGTTGTCTTGTGCTCACAAGATAATTATCTTGTGGGAACAAGTTATTTATCGTGCACACAAATTATTATCTTCTGTAAGATAATAACTCAGTAACAGTAATACATCAAAGCCTACGGCAAGACCCCACCCCCGGTGCTATCCCTAACGCCCTGTTCACAATTCATCCGTTGCGCTGGCGCACTACGCACTGTCATGTCCATTACAGCGTGCGTGTGGTCTGCACTCAACGCAAGTCAAGTGTAGACAAGAAGACAGCTTTCGTGCTACCGCAGCCTAGCTAGTCAGAGAGGCTGCTTGCTTAGCGATAGCAGACAAAGTTACAGTGGAAAGTAACATACAAGTAATTTTAACGAGCTTTTATAATATGCTTATATTATTATTATAAGGTTATAAATATTCAAATGTTAACTGATTCCATTATATCGATATATTTCATGTGTATTTAATGATAGTACAACAGTAAACAGTTTGCGATAGTAGTAGAATTACACTTCATGTTAATTTAAACGGTCCGCTCTGACGCAAAAGTTGGAAAAATCCAACGTGTCCGTCAAGATTTTGCAACGGAAACCGTTGTCCACTAGTGGGCCAGTCCGTCACGAAGTCCCCATAGAAATGAATGGACTTCCGGCGCAACGGACGAATTGTGAACAGGGCGTAACACTAACGCTAGCTATCCGGCCTCATCTATAACGGATGTTAGCCAGCTAGTTAAATGCAGAGGTCATACAATACTAAAGTAAATTTGACATAATAATAATTGAAGTTTCAAGCTGGATCGGTCAGTGTTTATTCGCTTACTAGATTAACGTTAAGCTATCCCTCTGCTCTACTACGGACATTAGTCAAATGTCACAATATTCAAGCCCGATCACGAGCAAAAACCTGCTAAAAGATAGACGAGAAAAACTTTTTTACTTTCTAAAATTGCTCCTTGGCAAAGTGTGCGACAACATAGCCCCAACAAATCGATAATGAAATTTGTTGCCAACTAATTTTATAATCGATTTTTAGCGATTTAATCTATTTGTTGTTGCAGCGCTAGTTAGAACTTTCGACGGAAGTGTGACGTTGTTTTTAGCTTCCTTCATAAGTAGTGCTCGAATTGAGGGGGGGTGGAGGCCCCTTGTTAAGAAAAATGGACAAGACCATCCCTCTTGTTAACTTTTTGGTGGAATGCATCCCCCATGAATAATTTTTTTTTTTTGCGCTTGAATCTAACCTAGCTGATAAACAACGGAAAATCTGAGCTCCTCTGCCTTGCACTTGCAAGTCCCCCGTCCCCCGCTATACTCGAACAAAATCAGCTGTTACTGTGACTGGTTGTCAAGGTTACGTTGTTAGTGCGCCACCTAGCTTCATGCAGCAGGTTAGCCTATTTTTGTAGACTGACAGCTAGCTACAGTTAAACCCAAAATTATTCATACCCATGCCAAATCTTTTGTTTAAAGTGAGTTTTTATTTGACAAATAGGTTTCTTCTGGCTGGAAATTACATAAGAAGGTGACAAATGACAGTAAGAAATTTTGTTAGAACTATTAACGAAAAATATTACCTATTTGTATGTGGGGTTTTTTTACATTTTGACAAAACATGCCATGTCCAAAATTACTCATACCCTTTCTCAGTAGTCAATGGCAAAGCCTTTATTTGCCATCACAGCAGTCAAACGGTTCTTATAATTATTGCAAACAAGCTTTTTGCACGTCTCCACTGAGATTTTGAACTACTCCTCTTTTGCCAAGATCTCCAGGTCAGTTAGATGTAGGAAGGCTTCCTTGCCATCATGCTAGTCTTTAGTTCCCTCCACAGATTTTCGATGGGATTCAGATCTGGACTCTGGCTGGGCCACTCCAAAACGGTAATATTGTTTTCTGTTAACTATTTCTTGACCACTTTGGCTATATGTTTCGGATCATTGTCTTGTTGGACGGTCCAGAGCTGCCCAAGGCCAAGTTTTTCTGCAGACTACCTGCGGTTTCTCTTCACAATTTTCATGAAGTCCTCTTTTCTCATGATGCCGTTTACTCTGACAAGGTTGCCTGGCCCATTGGCTAAAAAACACCCCCAAAGCATTACACTACCACTACTATGCTTGACTGTGGGGATGGTGGTCTTGGGGTTGAATGCTTCTCCTTTCTTTCGCCAAACAAAAATCACATCCCTGTGTCCGAACAACTCAATATTTGTCTCATCCGACCACAGAATCGATGACCAAAAGCTTTCTTCTTTGTCCAGGTGAGCTTTTGCGAAGGCTAGGCGAGCTTTTGTGTGCCTGTGTCTAGGAGAAGTGGGGTCCTCCTTTGTCGGCGTCCATGGAGGCCAGCCTTGTGCAGTGTCCGCTGAAACATTTGCCTTGAGATGTGGGTATACCAGAATTGCTCAGATTCTTCAGCATGGCCTTGATGGTGTTCTTTGGATTCATCTTGGCCTCTCGCAATAACATTCTTGCCAGCGCAGGAGTCACTTTTGGCTTACTTTGCACTGTGGCCACTGGCATATGACGTTTTTCATTCTTTATGCTATATTATGAAAGTAAAGAATAGGCTATACAAATAATTACTATCAAATATCAAAAGATTCTTAACAATCGATGTACCGCCACCCCTGCGCTTGCTGCTGTGATAAGATAACATACTGTAAACCATTTTTAAATGATGTCTATCTAAAATAAGTTCGTAGGTGTTGGGTTTAAATGAATGGATACCAGCGCATATATTCCACTGATAAAGTTCTCCACCAGATCTTACACTAGAAATTGGCTTAAAAAAATCACTGTTTGGTTTGCAACCAGCAGACAAGAGCACTTATAAATGAAAAAAATCCTCACCAGTATGACAATATCAATATGGAAGATATTGTGAAATAAATCCAATAATCCTTTGTCATGCCCCACTTAAGATGCCCAATGTGCATGCACAATGTGTCATTTAAATAGTTAATTGGAATGAGGTATAGAAGAGTGAAGTCATTCATCTTTCCGTTGTTTTGCATTCAATTCTCAAAAATAGCAAATATTTCATAAGTGTAACGTGTACTGATTTTTTGTAATAGGATTTTCTATGTAGATGTTTTTGAAGTTCCACTTTTTAAATCATGAACGAAAATATAACAGTTTAGTTTTTTGAGGGGTGAGGGTGGTTGGGGGTGTCATGGAATGATCTGCTAAATTGGTCATTAAGCCATTTTACTTAGAAATTGTCTCAACCTATAAAATATCTAATTTAAAGCTACCAGAATGTACTCTTTCAATGCTGTAGAAATGTACAAAAATAAAAATACACACCTGATCAGACATTTGACCATCCCCCATGTTAGCTTTTAACAATTCGACCACTGTTCATAAGCATGTAGCACGTGTTAGCTGAGTTAGCAAGCAAAACTTCGGTTAAAAGTAAAAATTGTGATGTCGAAAAGAACAAGGACGCAATTGCGCTGTTCTTCGCAGCACACATACCCAAGCTAAACCTTTTGTGTGGCTGAAAGAAGAATATTTTAATTTTCTGCCGGTTGAAGGCAATAAACTAATGTGATCACGATAACAACAGAAAACCCGAACCCAATGTTATGGCTTGGTTATGATAAACCAACAAAAAAAAAGATAATAATAGCATAAACTACAGAGGTTTAAAAGCAGGTCCCCAAAACAAACACAATTAATTATGTGCTGACTTTTTAAATTTCAGATGGCAGCGTTATGTCAAGCATTTACTGCTGGGTTTTTGTGAAGGGAGCACTCTGTGATAGACATTGTCAAAAATGATTTGTTACACCAATGTCCAATTGAGGCCAGTTTTGTCTGTTGTTACACCAGTCCCTTAAAAAAAAATAAAAAAAATAATAGCAGACAGTGTACACCCTATGTGCTTTAATCCATGAGAACAGTGCATTTAGTGCTTGGTTGTAGAAATTAAGAATTTAAACCCTGCTGTTCGTTGTGCAAGAAAATTATAAAATTAGGAACTTTGGATATGAAAGCATTACAGAAAACATAAAGTAGTCCCAATATTGTTATTTGTTCACATCGAGAGCATCAAAGTTGAATGTGAACAAATGAATTTACTTTCCAAGTAATTCTGGTCAAATCCTTTATATCCTTCTTACTTTTTTTGCCAGTTCCGACATGACATGGTTCTTAAATTGCATTCATAACGATCTTAAAAAGTCTTCAATTGAACGTGAAACCTGCAGAAACCCTGCAGAATGTCAAAAGTTTGAATAATAGCAGAGAGAAGTATTTATTTCATAATTTTTATCATATTCTCAGTAGGTCAGAAATCATTGCCTTTAAATTATTTCACTTGGGCCAAACGTTTTGGGTATCCTTCCACAAGCTTTCTACAATAGTTTGCTGGAATTTTGGCCCACTCCTCTTGACAGAACTGGTGTAACTGGGTCAGGTTTGTAGGCCTTCTTGCTCGCACTCGCCTTTTCAGTTCTCCCCACGCATTTTCTATTGGATTAAGGTCAGAGCTTTGTGATGGCCAGTCCAGTACCTTGACTTTGTTGCCTTAATACTTTGGAAGGATGCTTATTTTGTGGTCATTGTCCATTTGGAAGACCCATTTGCAACAAGCTTTAACTTTGTTGCCGATGTTCCTTGATACTGCTTCAATATATCCACATAATTTTCCTTCCTCGTGATTACATTTCTTATGTAAAGTGCATCAGTTTTTCTTTGAGCCAAGCACCCCTACAAGGTGATGCTGCCACCCCGTGCATTACGGTTGAGATGGTGTACTTCGGCTAGCAAGCCTCCCCCTTTTTATTCCAAACATATGTATGGTCATTTTGGCTAAACAGTTTGTTGTTTCAAATGTTTCATCAGAGGGCATTTCTCCCAAAACTAAGATTTTTGTCCCCATGTGCAGTTGCCACAGTCTGGCTTTTTTTATGACAGTTTCGCAATAGTTCCCTGCTGAGCGGACATTCAGGTTTTATCGATATAGGACTCGTTTTAGTGTGGATACTTTTTTACCTGTTTCCTACAGCATCTTCACAACGTCCTTTGCCATTGTTCTGAGATTAATTTGCACTTTTTGTGGCAAAGTATGTTAATCTCAAGGAAACATTACACGTCTCCTTCCAGATTGTTTTGATTGCTGTGTGGTCTCATGGTGTTTATACTTGCACATTACGGTTCGTACAGATGGACGTGGTACGTACAGGCTCTTGGAAATTGCTCCCAAGGAATAACCAGACTCACAGAAGGGTCGGGGGAAAAGTAGGAGTTTTGTGCAAAAACATGGGAGGAGATGTGCAAGGAGAGACTGATAAAGTATTCCGTTGTATATATTAAAACTGCCGGGGAGAGCGCACATCGGTTTAGCGGTGAAATTATGATGTTGTCCCTGTTTTGGGATTATAACAAGTTATAAATATTGCTGCATTCCAGGACTTTTACCCAAATTATGTGCCATGGCTTTGGAGGCTGTGGCAGTAATTGCCAGGAGAAGAGGGTAAAATATCTTAATTTGTCAACTTTTCCACACCGCTCTCTGAAATGAACTTCAACCCTGTCCTTCTCCCCTGTAAATAAACAGACAGACAGTGATTAGACAAAGGGAGAAAAATTATATTATTAATTCAGTATGTTTGGCTTGATTTGGGTTCTAAATTAGTTGATACCATTACTAATCGAAAGATTAGGTGCTCAGGTAAGGTTACTGGGTGAAATTATAAAGATAATAATGTAAATGTAATAGTTGTAACTTGTGATAATTATCTTTGCTAGTGTCAAATAATTGCACACAATACAGTGACATTAAATTAGCTCAATATAAAGTAATTTGCTCTTACCAGTGCTCTTTTTAGATTTTTGTTGGGCTGTTCGACTCCAGAAAATTTGGAGTCGATTCCGATCCCGATTCATAATCACGGGAGTATAGCTGAGTGCTCACTACTGCAATTTGTTTTAAGACTAATCCTGGGCAAGAGTGCATGCTACCCAGTAGGTGCCAAATATGTGTCTGCAAACAGATGGACATGTACCATTCAGATATGTCAGAGGATGTCAAACTGCACATTATTAACTTGCTTTAATACCCATTTTCACTTCTCAGTTGTAATTGTGCAAATCTGACAACATAAGTGCAAACGAGTCTGATGGGTGATATGAAATACTGAAGTAAACAAAAGCATGACAGAGAAAAACAATGTTACTGATTGTTATTAAGTTACCCAATTAGTGCTTCAATTAGGTAACATGAGATGAATTAGTGCAAAGAGAAAAAGGTTGTAGTAGTGACAGAAAAAAGTACCTGCAACAAAATTGTGAAATAAAGACTAATCTGACAACATAAGTGCAAAAGAGTCTCAGAAGGTCATATAGGCCAATAAAAGGCTTGAGCTGCGGTTAACACACATTGATTTAAATTGGGTAGAGTGAGTTACTTTAAAGTTCTGTAACAAAATAGGAGAAGCCTCCCTTCAAGTTCTAAAAGACACTCCTGAGTAGCATTGAAGTCACAGTCAATCATGGGATAAATGCTGATCCACATAATGTGAGGCATGGCAGGACAAGGAATATCCCAATCTTTTAAGGTTGCCACAATTGGGGAGATAATAAGTATTTATTTCTGACAGAAACAAACTAATTTGGTTGAAAATTTAGAGTTGTTGGCTTCAATAAAACCACACATTTATGAGGACTATGGTTAACTGCTCCTCAGATCTCTACAGGCAGGTTAAACTGAGACAGCCACCTTAATACATCTCTGGACCACATTCATAGCTTTGTTTTCCAGGCAAAAACATGAATGCAATTGTTAAATGCAATCATATATGGAAGTTGTCATGGAAAAAAAACGTCTGTACAGCTAATACTTTGTTCAATAATCAATGACAGGACTATATGAGCCTTAGATTTAGCCTTTGTATCGAATCTGATTTTACTACAGTTGCAGCCAGGACCACAGCAACTTGTCAGCGTGTCTTGGAAAAGCCCAGAGTCAGTCTCATAAATCTCATGCACAATGTTGATCCGTTTTCTGACGCGGCCATCGCCAGTCTGAATTGATTTTGCACATATTAACTCAGGCACCTGCATGCTTCATTGACATTGACTTGATCAATGTTCCATCCGTTCCACAGTCACGCGAGCTGCTGTGATATCTTTTTAATAACGACGTCCAATCCGTTGTTCCGATCCGTTCCACAGTCACACGAGCTGCTGTGATATCGATTTAATTAAATCGTGCATGGTTTTAGCAGGTCTAGTGAGCTCCAGCAGAGCTAAAGTATAGACAGGCTTCAACTCTAGGAGACCGATGATTAAGTTATGTCTGTCTTTTGTCTTTTTTTTTTTATCAATAAAAGTCGCATCACAAGTTGACATACCTATTTTATTGTTTTATATGGCGGTTTCTTTTGCGGGGATTTAGCCATTATAATGCCAGAGCTCGCCTCCCCATGTGCTGCAAATGTTCCATCAAAACAGGCCACAATTACATATAGGAATTGAATAGGTAGATTATAATTAATATCCCACAATGCCTAGCTGTAAATCCAGACCACGTTCTTGATGCCACTCTGCAATTAAATACTACCTGATTACATTAGGTTGTTTTACTCAATAGTCTGTTTTGAATTACATAAATAGAATGGTTATGTTTACTGTTTAAAGTTTACTTAAATAATTGGCACAAAATCAAGGACACGATTATATTGAATACATTTTACCTATATAAATGTTTTAAACACAGACCACAGAATAATGTTTTTCAGTGTATACAGAAGTATAAACCAGGCTTAAGATATAGTTTGTTTACATGAAATCTGTGGAGTGGTTAAATATAGTTTTATTAACTGAAGTGTGTAAACTTCCGACATCAACTGTATGTAATATGAGCTACCGACTACTCAAGCTACTTTTATGATAAATTATGAACTTCTAACACAAACGGGGGTTATTCCATTAATATTTTAGAAACAAGGAAGCTCACTACAGAAAATTGGAGCTACAGTTTATTGTGTGACACAACCTTGGTTTCTTTCAGGTGTGGAATCGCTGGACATGTGTGGAAATCTGCTCAGCTGTTGGGATGACGTAATAGCCATTATTAAGCAGATGGAGTGTCTGAGAGAGTTACAGCTCAGGTACGCAGCAGTTAAAAATGGTTTGTGTCATAGAGTGAAATTGAAGAGTATAAACAAGTGGTGTTGTTCTTTTATTCTCTGCTCTCAGCCATAACAGACTACGCATGCCTTCTAAACCAGTGTCTTCATCATTCGCCTTCTACAAATTGAAAGTTCTCTCTTACGCCAACTGTGCCATCACCTGGCCACAGGTATACAAATAAATTAAACAAGAAACTTGTGCCGAATTGATCAAACAGTTTAACCAATACAGTACATTCAGAAAGTATTCAGATCCCTTCACTTTTTAAACATTTTGTCATGTTACAAGACTTCTTATAAAATGCATGAAATTAATTTCTCTTGTAATCAATCTACACACAATATCTACTAATTGGAGTCCACCTGCGGTAAATTAAATTAATTGAACATGCTTTGGAAAGTCATACACCTTTCTATATAAGGTCCCACAATTGACAGTGCATGTTAGACCAAAAAGCAACCCATGAAGTCAAAGGAATTGGTTGTAAACCGCCGAGACAGAATTGTGTTGAGGCACTGATCTTGGGAAGGGTGCAAAACAAGTTCTACAGCATTGAAGGCCCCGAAGAGTATAGTGGCTGCCATCATTCTTAAATGGAGGAATTTCGGAACCACCAGGATGATGACCCAATAGTCATTCTAGGAAAACTTGAGGCTGTAATCGTTGCAAAAGGTGCCTCAAGACCGTCCTGAGGAAAGGGTCGTAATACTTCTGTAAATATGATATTTCATTTCAAAATCTACAAATCTGTTTTCTCTTTATCTTTATGGTGTGTTGTGTGTAGATTGATGTGAAGAAGAATTTTATTTGATCCATTTTTGAAAAAAGGTGTAACGTAACTAAATTTGCAAAAAGTGAATGCACTGTTTATAATAGTCTAAAAATGGATCGGAGCGATTTTTACTTTGTGTCTTACCCCTTGTTTTTGTTTTGTTTCTTAGCTGCTTGAGTGCTCACTCATGTGGCCACAGCTGGAAGAGCTTTACGTTTCAAATAATCAAATCACAGAACTGCAGAGGTAACATTTATGGAGTGGCTGTGGACTGAATGAATACTGTTAAATAAACAATAGAGCAAATGTTCTACATTTCCATGTACAGGCCTTGTAGTGTTCTGCAGTGTCTGACAACTTTGGATCTCTCAGAAAACCTTTTGGTTGAAGAAAGCTTGCTGAGATTGTCAGATCTACCAAGGTGCCAAGCAAAAAATTATCTAACTTTGACATTACAACATGTCAAAATAAACCTGGCTTAATAGGGTGTGTGCAATTCTTTACAGATTGGAAAAATTAAACTTGTCCAAGACTGGGATATCAGTGTTGCGGTTTGATGATGCCCCTCTTGGTAAGGTTCAAATGGCGAAAACATAATTTATAGAAAATGTGTTTTGTATTGTTGATGTATTTATGAGTTGTTGGTTTTTTTAGTGTGTAAAAAAAAAAATACACGTTTTGAATTTGTTTCACTATTGAAATGTTCCGAAGGCAGCTTTGTTGTAAAGCAAAGGAAAGGATATAATTTTTATCTTCCCCTGAAGGTTCCAAAACAGCAATGTTTCCTGTGTTGAAGATTCTTTCACTTAATAACAGTCGCATTTCAGAGGTAGAGAGAACCCTCTTTTTCTCTCTTATACTGTACCCTTGATCTATAAAAACATTCATGTATTCTCTTTTGGGATAACACTGACATCAATGAACATTGGACTAAACCAGAATTAAACATACACACCCAATTACCCATGCAGAATAATTAACTAACGTGCTCCCAAACTCAGTGGTGGGTGATAAATGAGCTGGAGAAGCTTAGGAGTCTGGAGGAGCTGTCGTGCCACTCCAACCCTATTCTGAGCAGAGAGAGAATCCACAGACGGCCCAACAGCTCATCATAGCCAAAGTGGGGCAGCTGGTGTCTCTCAACAGATCCCATGTAAGTTCACCTATCATACAAACAACTAATCATGTGACCTGGCCTTGGGAATAGGATATGTTTAAGTTAGTTAAAGGCTTTTGCAGAGGACTGCAGAGGACTGTAAAGTGAATGCATGTTTTCCAAGTGTAATAAAGAGGGGAAATTGGTGCATCAGTATTTAAAACAACTATAGGCAACGTTTTTGTATTAACGTATTATCAATACCTTTCTACAGTTTGCACATTGTAATGTCTATGGGACCACTATAAAATTGCCGTTCAGTTCAGTCCTCTTGAAGTCACCATATTCAAAATGAAAGGTGTCTGCTGCCAGGCGTGATCTCCCGCAAAACTGACGATTTGCTTTACGGCACAAGGAAGTGCATCACTAAATCAGGAAGAGATGCCCACACTTGGAGAATAGTTGTTGATCATGCTAGCGATATGCAGTGACCACGAGCATTCTGCATGTCTGATTTGCGACGATTAGGTAAAATAATTGCACTAAGCAAACGGTAGGGGTCACCAAAATCACCTCCTACAAATTAACTATAAATGTTTAAACTTATAAATGTCTATTACACAACAGTGTTATATTGTAGGCCATGTACTGGTCAGATATTATGCTGTGTTATATCATTCTAAAATGAACAACATA
>JAPMUY010010998.1:122500-130000 GCA_026901105.3 Galaxias olidus | reverse complement strand
TGTGTGGTTGTGACTGACCTGCATGCTCTGTTCTGTGGATGTGACTGACCTGTTGTGTGGTTGTGACTGACCTGCATGCTCTTGCAGAGCGAGGCGGAGGCCCCAAACAGGATGTGACACTGTTCGTCCGGTGTGTAGGTCATGCCGGGGAGACGAGACGGCAGAATGACAGAGTTCACCCTCAGAGGGTCCATCTGGAGGAGGCAGCTGCTGGCCTTTGACCTGGGACACACACACACACACACACACACACACACACACACACACACAGACAGAGAGACACATAGACACACACACACACACACACACACACACACACACACACACACACAGACACACACACACACACACAGAGAGAGACACAGACACACACACACACACACACACACGCACACACAGACACACACACACACACACACACACACAGACACACACACACACACACACACACACACACACACACACACACACACAGACACACACACACACACACACACACACACACACACACACACACACACAGACACACACACACACATACACACAGACACACACATACACACACACACACACACACACACACACAGACAGACATATACACAGACACACACACACACAGACACACACACACACACACACACACACACACAGAGACAGACACACACAGACACACACACACACACACACACACACACACACACACACACACACACACACACACACACACAGACACACACACACACACACACACACACACAGACAGACACACACAAACACACACACACACACACACACAGAGAGAGAGAGAGACACACAGACACACACACAGGTATACATAGATAACATTCAGTTTTGTGATCCATCCATCAGCATTGATGATTCCTTAATATAACGGTAAAGTTTGCTTTTCTTATTGATGAGATGAGTCATCTCATGTCATGTGTAAATTACTTAGCAAGCAGGCTTCAATATGAACGCTCTGCCTTTTGAAAACATTCTGTGCATTCCACTGAAGTGAGTGTGTGTGCGTGTGTGTGTGTGTGTGTGTGTGTGTGTGTGTCTGTGTGTATACACACACAATGTCAGGAGAGATGTCAAATAAAGCAAAAACAAATAGGGAAGTCAAAGCTTTGAAAACATACTTCTTTTCTAATGTCAAATTAAATGAAATAAGAACAAATAAGAGTCATTCAAACATTGGGATTTGGAAAGGGCACCGTGAGCAAAATAAACCGTGCTTAGCGAGTGAAGGAGTGAGTAATGGCGTGTGTATATTGGTGTTTACCTCAGGAACTTCTCCAGGTCGTCACGGCTACAGCTGGACCAGGAAACGTCCCCCAGGTTCTGACCTTTGACCCACTCTCCGGACATGATGTGGAGGCCGTCTGTGCACGGCTGGTGGTCGTTGTCGTGGCTCACACCCATGCTGCAGACACGAGGAGGAGGAGGACGAAGGTGAAGGTGAAGAGGGTGAAGAAGACAAAACAGACTAGCGTGACTTCTTCTTTGGTACTGGTATTATGAGACGCATATGACCTTTGACCTTTTGTGTGGGGTCGGAAACAATCCTTTTATGTCCCCAAGAGGAACTACCATACTTTAACAAAATGAATCTGAACATCAAAAGCATTGAATTCATTGATGGCAATTAACTGTCCTCAGTTAGACCTGGGGCAGGAGGCTCCATGACAGTGAGAGCCTCTCAGCAGGGACGCTGAAACAGCACCCAGCCAACTGCAGCTAGTCTGAACCACTGTCACCAGCATTAAGACCTCGCCCAATAGAACTCACCAAGGACATCAAGTGTAGTGTTTATACTCCACAGATGTTTAGCCTGGGAGGTTTAGGAGCGGAGGGGAGGGGGGGGAAGGGGTTAGGAGGGGAGGGGGGGGGGGGGGGGGGGGCAAAAGCAAGTAAGAGAGAAGGGAGAAGTTAGAGAAATGGAGGGGTTGTGCTGAAAGAGGGTGAGGGGGGGAGAGACTCCAAAAGCATGGCTGGTTAGGTGAAATATTGTCACGGTTGGACAATACAGATACAATCTAATGATTTGTAGATTAAACTAGTATTCCAACAAAAAAAAGAGCTTAAACCAGTGATACTGTGAACTGATTCCATATGGGAATAACGCAGCCCAGCCACCAAAACCTTCCACTCCGGAATATTTCAAAAATATTCCTACATTTATGTTGGATACTGTTGCTACTCGCGTGAGAATAATGCACATAAATCACCATAAATTAAAGGGCCTGATAAAGAATCCTTTTCTTTCTCCTTTATTCCCAACTTTTAACCCTACAGTTCGTTTTCCAAGCCTCCTCTTCCTGTGACTCAATTTGCACTTGTTCTGTTTTTCCATCTCTTTCCACTGGCATTTTTTTCTTTCTCTCTCTCTCTCTCTCTCTCTCTCTCTCTCTCTCTCTCTTTCACTCTCTCTCTGTCTGTTTCTCTGTGTTGCTATCTCTCTCTCTCTCTCTCTCTCTCTCTCTGTCTGTTTCTCTGTGTTGCTATCTCTCTCTCTCTCTCTCTCTCTCTCTCTCTCTCTGTCTCTCTCTCTGTCTCTCTCTCTCTCTCTCTCTCTCTCTCTCTCTCTCTCTCGCTCTCTCTCTCTCTCTCTCTCTCTCTCTCTCTCTCTCTCTCTCTCTCTCTCTCTCTCTCTCTCTCTCTCTCTCTCTCTCTCTCTCTCTCTCTCTCTCTCTATTTATTCTATGTCCTTTCTTTCCACTTTCATGAGAATCCCTTCGTACTTTAAATCTTTCTGTTATTATTATACACTTTTCTCCATCACCCTTTTTAATCCTTTTATATGCTTTCTCTCTCGCTCGCTCAACCTTTATTTACTCGTTCATCATCTCAACAACACAGCGCCATGGCAACGCCAGGCAAATGTATTCGTACAGCATATTTATTTCATACACATATAGGCAATTGAAAGTACATCATATAAAGCACGCACGCACACACAAAGCAAGGAAAAAAGCAACTCTCTGTAGTACAGAGAGAGAGGGTTAATAATGGAGGTGTGTTGTAGCAGAGAGAGGGTTAATAATGGAGGTATGTTGTCGTACAGGGAGTGGGGTTAATAATGGAGGTATGTTGTAGCAGAGAGTGGGGTTAATAATGGAGGTATGTTGTAGTACAGAGAGGGTTAATAATGGAGGTATGTTGTCGTACAGGGAGTGGGGTTAATAATGGAGGTATGTTGTCGTACAGAGAGGGTTAATAATGGAGGTGTGTTGTAGTACAGAGAGGGTTGATAATGGAGGTGTGTTGTAGTACAGAGAGGGTTGATAATGGAGGTGTGTTGTAGCAGAGAGAGGGTTAATAATGGTGGCGTGTTGTAGCAGAGAGAGGGTTAATAATGGAGGTATGTTGTAGTAGAGAGTGGGGTTAATAATGGAGGTGTGTTGTAGCAGAGAGAGGGTTAATAATGGTGGCGTGTTGTAGCAGAGAGAGAGGTTAATAATGGAGGTATGTTGTAGTACAGAGAGAGAGGGTTAATAATGGAGGTATGTTGTAGCAGAGAGTGGGGTTAATAATGGAGGTGTGTTGTAGTACAGAGAGGGTTAATAATGGAGGTATACTGTAGTAGAGAGTGGGCTTAATAATGGAGCTGTGTTGTAGCAGAGAGAGGGTTAATAATGGAGGTATGTTGTCGTACAGGGAGTGGGGTTAATAATGGAGGTGTGTTGTAGTACAGAGAGGGTTAATAATGGAGGTGTGTTGTAGTACAGAGAGGGTTAATAATGGAGGTGTGTTGTAGTAGAGAGAGGGTTAATAATGGATGTGTATTGTAGTAGAGAGTGGGGTTAATAATGGAGGTGTGTTGTAGTACAGAGAGGGTTAATAATGGAGGTGTGTTGTCGTACAGAGAGGGTTAATAATGGAGGTGTGTTGTCGTACAGAGAGGGTTAATAATGGAGGTGTGTTGTCGTAGAGAGTGGGGTTAATAATGGAGGTGTGTTGTAGTAGAGAGAGGGTTAATAATGGAGGTGTGTTATAGTAGAGAGAGAGGTCAAGATGACAACACTCAGGTTCACGTTTGCCTGAGGAGCTGTCGTGCCTCTGCAAGTGATTAACACACAAACAACAAACAACAAACTACAAACAAACGT
This sequence comes from Galaxias olidus, assembly GCA_026901105.3. NCBI lineage: Eukaryota > Metazoa > Chordata > Actinopteri > Galaxiiformes > Galaxiidae > Galaxias > Galaxias olidus. The sequence continues at coordinate 125,888 of JAPMUY010010998.1, read as the reverse complement.
AAACAAAAGAGAGAGGCATCTGGATAACAGGAGTGTAAGTAAGAGTTAGAACGTGTCCTTGGGTTTTTAGAAAATAAAGTTATTATTATTACAACTACTAGCTGTGTTTTTATGTTATTTTGTTTTATTCTTAATTCCTCTGTTTTGTTTTGTTTGTTTAAGCTTTTATCAATATTTGATATATTTTATTATTTTATCTTAATGTTGTTTTAGCGCTTTGAGATTTGTTATTACAATGTAAAGCGCATTACAAATTAAATGTATTATTATTAGTCACAAGGGTTATAAGACTGACAGAACACGACAAGAAGTAGCAAAGCAGAAAAATGTTTTTTGAAGTATTATTTCGATTCATATTTCTCTAATATGTCCGTCATCCATTCTGCTTATCTTAGTTGTTTATCTTAGTTGTTTATCTTAGTTGTTTATCTTCGTTGTTGTTGCTTATGTTGTTGTTGTGCCCATTGCAATCCTGATACCGTACTATCAAAGGCTTCTTCAGCTCTTTATGTGCAAACAGCCACAAGGCGTCTTTCATTATCATCAGACAATGCTTTATTAAGACTCAAAATGTGTAACACATCTGATCTGCCACAAGGCGTCTTTCATTATCATCAGACAATGCTTTATGAAGACTCAAAATGTGTAACACATATGATCTGCCACAAGGCGTCTTTCATTATCATCAGACAATGCTTTATGAAGACTCAAAATGTGTAACACAAGTAAGCTGCCACAAGGTGTCTTTCATTATCATCAGACAATGCTTTATTAAGACTCAAAATGTGTAACACATCTGATCTGCCACAAGCGATCCGCTTGAAAACTGCGTTTCATTTTCCACTTCAAAAAAAAGGGACCTCCCAGGTCAATCACTTTAAAATATTTTACCTGAAATGTTAGGTGTTTTTTTTTACACACACAGACAGTTGAGCATGTCTGAGTTAAATCCTTTTTAGACTCCAGACAGCTTTACACTTTGAAAGATGATTATTCATTTCTGGGTATTGAACTACGTTTTCGGTTAGCACCAACTGAAAACAAAAAAAGCATGGTTGTATTTATTTTCTGGTTTCATGTAGAAATGGAAAATACTATAGCAATTATGCAACACAGACTCACACACACACACACACACACACACACACACACACACACACACACACACACACACACACACACACACACAAAAAGCGTTCACGTCGTCAGCCAAAACTGTAAATGAAAGGTGATGAAAGCAAATGTGTTTGCACCTGGAAATGGGTTTGGCTAACACTTCCTCCATTGGACCTTAACACCAGCCCACATGTCTCTGATGCCCTGGGTTTGGCTAACACTTCCTCCATTGGACCTTAACACCAGCCCACATGTCTCTGATGCCCTGGGTTTGGCTAACACTTCCTCCATTGGACCTTAACACCAGCCCACATGTCTCTGATGCCCTGGGTTTGGCTAACACTTCCTCCATTGGACCTTAACACCAGCCCACATGTCTCTGATGCCCTGGGTTTGGCTAACACTTCCTCCATTGGACCTTAACACCAGCCCACATGTCTCTGATGCCCTGGGTTTGGCTAACACTTCCTCCATTGGACCTTAACACCAGCCCACATGTCTCTGATGCCCTGGGTTTGGCTAACACGTCCTCCAATGGACCGTAACACCAGCCCACATGTCTCTGATGCCCTGGGTTTGGCACACACACACACACACACACACACACACACACACACACACACACACACCATTGGACCTTAACACCAGCCCACATGTCTCTGATGCCCTGGGTTTGGCTAACACTTCCTCCATTGGACCTCAACACCAGCCCACATGTCTCTGATGCCCTGGGTTTGGCTAACACTTCCTCCATTGGACCTCAACACCAGCCCACATGTCTCTGATGCCCTGGGTTTGGCTAACACTTCCTCCATTGGACCTTAACACCAGCCCACATGTCTCTGATGCCCTGGGTTTGGCTAACACTTCCTCCATTGGACCTCAACACCAGCCCACATGTCTCTGATGCCCTGGGTTTGGCTAACACTTCCTCCATTGGACCTTAACACCAGCCCACATGTCTCTGATGCCCTGGGTTTGGCTAACACTTCCTCCATTGGACCTTAACACCAGCCCACATGTCTCTGATGCCCTGGGTTTGGCTAACACTTCCTCCATTGGACCTTAACACCAGCCCACATGTCTCTGATGCCCTGGGTTTGGCTAACACTTCCTCCATTGGACCTTAACACCAGCCCACATGTCTCTGATGCCCTGGGTTTGGCTAACACTACCTCCATTGGACCTTAACACCAGCCCACATGTCTGTGGTACCCTGGGTTTGGCTAACACTACCTCCATTGGACCTTAACACCAGCCCACATATCTGTCTGGGTTTGGCTAACACTTCCTCCATTGGACCTCAACACCAGCCCACATGTCTCTGATGCCCTGGGTTTGGCTAACACTTCCTCCATTGGACCTAAACACCAGCCCACATGTCTCTGATGCCCTGGGTTTGGCTAACACTTCCTCCATTGGACCTTAACACCAGCCCACATGTCTCTGATGCCCTGGGTTTGGCTAACACTACCTCCATTGGACCTTAACGCCAGCCCACATGTCTGTGGTACCCTGGGTTTGGCTAACACTACCTCCATAGTCAACAGATCTCCTCTCTCTCTCTCTCTCTCTCTCTCTCTCTTATTAGCTAGCAAACAGCTGCGCCACAGAATGCTAAGGCTAATCCCTAACGAATTCCTGCTTTCCCTTCTGGGGCCAGGCTGTGCAGATGTGATCCTCTGGAAGATGGAGATGCTCTCCTGAACTTGTCAGGGCGTTGGACGCCATAAAAAAACCTTCCCTGCTGTGAGCCATGTCAAGGATTTACTTGGGAGAGAAAAAAAAAAAACTTCGGCCAGGCTCAATGTGTGTAGTTGTGGCACATGAATAAAAATCGTACGTATTTTTACCAGACATGATAGCTTCTATGAAGTTTGACCTGTGAATTGCACTAAGAAGTGAACATAGTTGCAGTCTATCACTTCATTACACATAAACAGGGTGTTTGTATGGTAATATTGGTTGTCTTACATTGTGATTAATTCACAGTCTATGATATTTATATGGTAATATTTACTGTGTTACATTGTGTTTTCTATAGAATTGGCTCGAGTGGAATAAACCAAAACATTGTTAACTTTCCGGATACAAATTTACAAAGTACAATGTGTTTCACACCTTTTTTCTTTTTTCAGTCAGAGGTCTGTCTGGTTAGAAACCTTACAGTCCTGTGTGTTTTAGAGTCAGAGGTCTCATTCAGCCTAGTGCACTTCAAACCTTACAGTCCTGTGTGTTTTAGAGTCAGAGGTCTCATTCAGCCTAGTGCACT
>JAPMUY010010998.1:110000-115000 GCA_026901105.3 Galaxias olidus | reverse complement strand
TGGCTGGCCGACTGGCTGGCTGGCTGCTTGGCGGAATAACTTACTGGCTGGTTTACAGACTTACTGACTGTCTGGCCGATTGCCATCTGTAAAATAGACCACTGCCCTGTTATGGGAAACTTACTGACTGGCTGGCTGACTTACTGACTGTCTAGCCGATTGCCATCTGTAAAATAGACCACTGCCCTGTTATGGGAAACTTACTGACTGGCTGGCTGACTTACTGACTGGCTGGCTGGCTAACTTACTGACTGGATGGCTGGCTGACTTACTGACTGTCAACAGGCTGCTTGACTGCCTGGCTGGCTGACTACAGAACTGTTTAGTCTGGCCCTAACCCTCTCAAGCAGCAAACAATGGTTTCTTTCTGTTAGCGCACTCTGACGAACTACCCACAGACCCTCCCATCGTTACTCAAAGGCAGTTAGCGGGGGGGGGGGGCAGCAACGGTCCAGACACGCTCAAACAAGCTTCAAAAACAAAACCTGGAGACGTTTACACTCAGAGTTTGAAAGCCTGGAGGAGAGGTTGGTCTTTATCTCAGGACAGTGAAGGGAGCAGCCGACTGATCTGAGATGTTTCTCCTATGTCCCCCATTTAATCCTCAGCTGGTAAAATAGTCATAGAAGAACTCTCTCCCACTTCTAGTTTTTTATGACGAGACTCTCCAACTAGTGGTCTATTCTGGGTTAGGCAACTTCTTCCTCGCTCCTCTTCCTCACACACACACTCCAACCAGTGGCCTATCCCGAGTTAGTTATCTTCTTCCTCGCTCCTCTTCACACACACACTCCAACCAGTAGTCTATTCCCAGTTAGGCACGTTCTTCCTTGCTCCTCTTCACACACATAGACCAAATCTATTTTTCAGGGGTGGATTTTAAAAAATATTTTGACATTAATCTGGTGGATCTCTCCCAACGACAAACGCAGGCCTGAGTAAATCTGGGATGCACCTGCTTTCCGGCCTTAGGACTGACTCTGGATCAGCTACGGAAACCAGATTTTTATGTCCTGGGATTAGGGGAGCTACCGGAGATTACAGAGATTACATGGTGACAGGGAATACAGGAATTTACATTAGTTTACTGTATGTGTAGCTATAAACGTGCGGTACAAATCAGTCACTATAGCCACAATGTTTACTGACCAAATCTTTAAGGCCAATACGTTATATAAACAATATATATAAAACTTATGAGCATAAACCGTATATACCTGTATATGTGTACTTATGTGTTTCTTGTACATACCACATAAACAGTATATATCTGCATGTGTACTTAAATATGTGTTTCTTGTACATACCACAAAAACCGTATATATCTGTACAGTATATGTACTTAAATATGTGTTTCTTGTACATACCACATAAACAGGATATATCTGTATATATGTACTTAAATATGTGTTTCTTGTACATACCACATAAACAGGATATATCTGTATATATGTACTTAAATATGTGTTTCTTGTACATACCACAAACAGGATATATGGCATGGTTTTATAAAGTTGTCCCATTTATCAAGGAGAAGGGAAAGGTCATCATTAGGGATTCTAGAGGTCAGGTCAAATCTTCCGTCTCTCATTTGGGGTCATTTCCTCGCTCTATCCTGTCACAGGGGGGCGGCCATTTTAAATGACAGAAACTGGTCCGAGATCTACACTGAGTGTAAACGACAACAGAGCGGGAAACTCGAGCAGGGATAAGTGAAACGTCTCACAGAACAGTAGGAGACCCAGCTTTGACTTATGTGTGCCGGTCTGAAAAATGAAAAACAGAAAGTTGCTCTACTTGACTCTTGAAGTTCGACGTGATGGCCTTTTCAGATGGACTATCTGCTGGAGGTTTTAGCTTCTGTAGCTTCTGTCCGACCACTCTCGTAACCATTTTTTTTATCCCGCCCTTAATGTAGATGGTAAACTGACACACTTTGATTTGAAGGCAGCGGTAGGGGGGGGGGGTTGCTAATGTGAATACAACAGTCGACCTGCCACACAGGAAAGGAGGGAGGAAAGGAAGGAAGAAAAGAGGAGAAGAACATCTTTGACTGTCCTTCTATGAACTCTGTAGGACTTGGAGACCCCAGCCAAAAGCCCCTCATGTTAAAATAATAATAATAATAACAGCATCAGGACTGAATCAGCCTCTGTAGCCCATCCATCAGCAACTGACAGCCTGTCTGTCACTTAAACGAGTCTGTGATCTAAAGCAGTGAGCTGTGTTGACTCTGACCTTTGACCCTCCAGGTAGAGCCTACCTGAGTGGGATGTGCAGAGCCCTGCTGTCTGGTCTAAACCAGCAGACAGAGGAGGAACACTAAAAGGTTAAAAGCTCCCCAGATCTACTGCTCCACCTAGACACACTGCTGTGTGTGTGTGTGTGTGTGTGTGTGTGTGTGTGTGTGTGTGTGTGTGTGTGTGTGTGTGTGTGTGTGTGTGTGTGTGTGAATGTCTGTTTGAATCTATGCACCTTGTGTGTATACAAAGACAGAGAACATGTGTGTGTGTGTGTGTGTGTGTGTGTGTGTGTGTGTGTGTGTGTCTATGCACTTTGTGTGTATACAAAGACAGAGAGAGAGCGAGAGAGAGAGAAAGAACATGTGTGTGTACCTGTTTGAGAGAGTGTGTGTGTGTGCGCCTGTGCCTGTGTGTGTGTGTGTGTGTGTGTGCCTGTTTGAGAGTGTGTGTGTGTGTGTGTGTGCCTGTTTCCCTCAAATTCCACACATGGAGGTGCGGGCACAGCCCAGCCATGGGAAGATGGTGGGGTCGGTAGGGTCAAACAGTTTGACCCCTGTTTGGCTCCCAGAGGTCGTTATGTCTGGCGGAGCCGGGATCCGCCTGTCGCACCCTGCAGCATGCTGGGTTCACACTCAGACCCCTCCCGGAACATTCCCCTCTCTGTGGCCTGCCCCGCATGTACGCACGCACGCACGCACACACACGCATACAGACATATACTGTATAGACACACACACACACAAAACACACTTGCATACATACATACATACATACATACATACATACATACATACAGACAGACAGACACACATACATACAGACAGACAGACAGACATACAGACAAGATGAGAGACGCACACACACATACAGACAAACACAGACACACAAACATAACCTCAGACACAGATACAAACATACAAACACAGACACACACGATACAACGCAACTCCCAGACACATACAGGCACACACACACATACCAAACGCACACTCCCAATCAACTAAATGATACTCACTCAAACATACATTATATTCAAACACATACACTTGTAGCTAGACTCACATGCATTAAAATACACACACACCAAGACTAACACACAACACACACACACACACACACACACACACACACACAGAGAGATACATTTACAATCACACCCATACTAACACAGACAAAATCGGCAGACCGACACACACAGACAAAGTCCTTCATACGTCACAGTCACACAGACACATGCCCGCTGTAAATATGTCAACACAGTCACTCAGGCGCATGCTAGCTACAAGGTACATAAACTACGCTGATGTACACAATAGATTACAAAAAACAACAGTCACACACACACACACACACACACACACACACGCACACACACGCACACACACGCACACACTCACATTCACATTCACATACACGTACACACTAACAGACAGACACACACACAGACATACTGCACTGCACAATTAACCCTTAAGTGCATAAATACTACAAAGGATGCATATAAAAAGACCCTCTTAAAGTAATACATTATGATAATAAGTACTAAAAAAGACCTCCTAAAAGCAGGGCCAGCCAGCCGGCTGTAGTTTCTTAATGATTTAGTACGAACACACACAGTCGCAGGGGTGGTCCTCTTTAAAGGATCCGATTCTTGATGTTTTACTGTCAGTGTAGCTGTTATGTATTTCCTGCTTAAACACACTCAGGCCTAAAGGGGGGGGGGGGGGGGTCACAGACCAACACGGGGGTTCAAAATGAAACAAAATCAAACTACTCAACGCCATTTAACACAAACAACACAACGACTCAATCCAAGACACACCAAGACCACCCTAACACTAACCCTAACCCTAACCCCACCACAACCAAATCAATCAGAAACTGTGCCTTGGGGTGACCAGATACAAAACAAATAAAAAACCTAGAACCTCTCTAAGTCATAATGAAACCAAAGCATTGCAGTCATGTTGACTTGAACTATTAGCCATCTCAATTAAACATGTGAAGAATCCTCAAATGTTTTGTAATATTACCATAGTTGCCAACCCTCCCGATTTTCCAGGGAGACTCCCGATTTTCATTGACACAATTCTATATCAAAACGATTTGTTTGTATAGAGAAGCGCTGCTGTTTGGAAATCCTCCCGATAATTTTTTTTTTTTATGGTCGGCAAGTATGAATATTACCATAGCAACAACTACACCACATCTTAAACACCATAACCATAATGTCTGCCGTTCATTTACCTAGTCATAGCAACAAGGAACAGGTCATGTGTTTATACTCATTTGACCTCCATTGGGTTAGGGTTAGGGTTAGGGTTGAGCACTGTGGAAGTCGCTGTCGCTTGGTACACAAGCAAATTACACACGAGCACAACACACAAACACTCAGCATGTCATTCGGTGAACACTCACACAGACACAGACACATACACACACACACACACACACACACACACACACACACACACACACACACACACACACAGACACACACACAGACACACACACAGACTCACAGACAGACACACAGACAAACACACACACACACACACACACTCACTCACACTCAAACACACACACACACACACACACACACACACACACAGACAGACAGACACACACACAGACACACACAGACTCACACACAGACACACACACAAATACACACACACACACACGCACAAGCACACACACACACACACACACACACACACACACACACAGACACACACACAGACACACAGACAGACA